>SSNQ01000562.1:2261014-2275072 GCA_006942095.1 Nothobranchius kuhntae
GGTGGACTACAATGTTTTAAAATTTATGTATAATGCAAACAAAAGGAACGTACCTGCAGGATTAATTAAATGATTTTCAAGAAGACATAGCAAATATGATTTAAAGGGACATGAATTATTTAACATACCTAGACATCGGATACTCGTAAAGGAACATTGTGTGTCCATATATGGAGTTAAATTGTGGAATAAATTGAATGCTGAACTCAAGAATGCAAAAACAATATTGACTTTCAAAAAAGAGATAAAAAATAAAACGATTAACTTATATAGATCCGTTACATAAATGTGTGAGGGGAGGGGGGTGGGGGGATTAAAGGAACAAAATATTAACCTAGTATGTGCTTGTATGTGTATATATATATAGATAGATCTGTAACTTAATGCTTCGGTGTAAATTGTTTTCTTTTTCTATTTTTTTCTCAAATTCATGGGTTGAGATTTTGTCGGCCAACAGGTCCAGGAACTATATTGTTCAATTTCCTTAAGAATCATATGATTATTTCATTTGTATTAATGCTATTTTAGTTAAAAGGGGCAGACAACATAAGTTTTTCTTCTTTCTGTCCCCTTTTTCATTTTGGCTTGCAGCAATTTAGTTCTGATTGTATTTTTATTTTAATGTCAATAAATGAAAAAAAAAATAAAATAAAATAATACCCGGTGCTACCGGCCCCTCTGACCACCACAGCAGGCAAGGTGGGTTAAGTGTCTTTCCCAAGGACACAACAGCACAATTCTCTGTCTGGAGCCGGGATCAAACCTGCAACCTTCCCATTACCTGTTGAGCTACTGCTGCCCACTCTCTGATTTTTACTTCCAGTCTCCGCCATGATGATAACAGTAAAAGCAAACTAATATGATTTTCTTCTTGTGCTTTTTATTGTTGACCAGCAAACTGAAAATGCTAACAACTAGCATTATAGCTAAAAGCCGTTAAGCAGGTTAAGAGCGCCCCGCAGAACACCTACCTTCTTCACAAAACTATCAAGTGTTTTTGCTCAACAGAGGGCTGTAGGGTGGTGTCAAATATGAAAGTTTCTAACCCAACATCACTGATATCAATGTTAAAGCTACAGCTTAAAGTTTTAAAAACTATCAAGTGTTACTTTAAATTTCTCTTCACAATATCTTCCCTTTCAGCTGCTGAGGGCCAGAAACCTGCCGAAGACTCTGGAAGATTGTCCCCTCCATCCCCCGTTTATCCAAACATCAACTTTCAGATCTTCAATACAGACCATGTATTTCTGAGACAAAGTAATCAACGGCCATCTGAGAATTCCAGCTTGAAAGTTCAGGCCAAGATTTTTCTCATCACCAGTCCAGGTGCCGGGATCCTCCCTCCAGCTATCAAGGCATCATATGGTCCCCTAGCTGTAGATGCCACCATCCCACCTGACCTGCTCCTCAGTGGAAGGAAAATTCTGCCAGTAATTTTGTCTCGTCAAGTTCGTTCCTCATCCCCTTTTGTTAAGATTCTTTTCCACATGCCCACAGAATGTAACATCACTTCCAGCCAAGAAACGTTAGACTGCAAAGGAGGCTATGAAAAGAAAGACGAAGGTGGGAAAACCAAAGATGAAGGTCACTGTGTGACAGCTTATGCCTTCTGGGAGACGAGAGAAGTTCGGGGTTCTTGTCTGGTGTCTCCGGCAGGATTCTGCGTGGCACAGCTCAAGCTAGAACCATCTTGGTTTGGCTCTGCCAGCAAATCTGGAAGCTCAAGCAAGGAAGGAGAAAAAACTGAAGGAGTAAAAGGACCTCAAGGGAATTTCATGGAAGTCTACTTCCAGAGCAGAAAGGACCAGACTGGCCAGTGCATGCCACAAGATAGCTTGCAACGAGTGGGAGTGGGAAGAGGGAGAGACTCCGGGGGATCTGGGACACCTATGAGGAGGATTGGAAGTGTCGCTCTGGTCAGAGCTGCATCAGGCAACCCAACATTTTATCGACTCAGGCTAGGGGGTGCTGTGATGATCCAAACTTCTTCCAAACCACTGAAGACCGCTGATGTGGCAACATTCTACATTTTTCTGCCAAATACATCTACTGTGAAAAATTTCACACTAAGGTAAGATGTCTTTGTTGCTTTTCTGTCAGGGTACTAACAAATTTTACTATATGTCATTGTTTTAATAAACCTAATTGGGTATTTTTTTCAGTTGTTTTGCTTTCAAAACCCTCATGCAAAAGTGCCTGTTTAAAACAATAAAGGTGTCCTAGAACCATGAGAGCAAACATCCCAGCTCTAAAGCCGATCATCATCCACTTACGTCACACGTCACATGATCAGGAAGCAGAAAATCCATGTGTTAGGAGATCGTTTTGGGCCGCTGCTGTAAAAAAAGTGAAAAGCGAACCGGAAAAGCTTCTGACGATCACAATTCAACAACGGATTATGTAAGAATGGATAACGTTCAAAACGCTCACATTCTTCCTGATGTAAGAGGTGAGTCTCCGCTTTGTTTTGAAAGTTTGGGCGTTGACATCTTCACAGAGCGAAACATTGAGTGACTCTTAAAAAAACAGTGAAACTCTGCCAGCGAAGGCTGGCAGTTGATGAGTTAAATGAGCTGTGTGCTGATTGGCCAGTTAACACCAATGGCTCTGAGATACTGCTTTAAGCTATTAACTCTGCATTCTGTGTGTGTGTGTGTGTGTGTGTGTGTGTATGCATGCGCATGCATGCATGTGTGTGTTTGTGCATGCGTGCTTGCGCGTGTGTGAGACGAAGGGGAAAGGGAGTCTCTGACCTATATCAGGGGTGAGATTGTGGAGCAGGGGGTTGCAGATCAGCAAAGAAAATGAGCTGTGGATCTATCTTGCATTATTTTGGACATCCCCAGTTCATCATGGAATTAGAGTGCTGCTCCAACATTTTGTTGTATTTGCTTTTCCTGTCGTCAGGGATGTTGCTTCAGGCTAGAATAGCTTCAGCTCATGCTAGCATTGTTGTATGGTTAGCATTACCATGACCAATGCTCATATGATGCCCTTGGAGTAGGTTGTGATATGCAGATGTAAGGTGGTGATGTCAAAGGCTATGATATGTTAAACTAGCTTTACATAGCACCATAATACCCCTGTTGTGTTTACCGGTGTTTGAGAATTCCCCAAATTCTTCTTTTAAAATTTAGTCATGTCTACCTAAATTTATGTTTTGGAGTCTTGCAGAATAATTCAAATGCTATGCTTCCTGTGCAAAATGCAAGTCGATTCCCTCAGGGTTGCTGATAGTTGGTGTTTAAATGTGACATTTACTTATTTTACGCTTGAGACTTTGAGCATTTTTATATCTATATCACTAAGACCAACAAAAATGGAAAAGATGCAGAAGATATTGCCAGCTAAAAGTTACCCAGAAGGGTCTAGCTTTAAGTATCATTCAAAGAAATCATACTAATCACTTTGAGTTAAAGAGATACGAGCTTAGAAAGAATTGCATATTAATTGATTATTTCTGAAGCATTTGATGTATAACCGTACAGAATATCCAGGATGTATTGTGCATTTTAGTATATTCATGAGGGATAAGCTCCATGCATTTAAACGATTACTTAAGGCACTTAAATTATGATGGGGCTCATCATCAAGGCCGTGCAGTAAAATGCACAAACGCCAGAGTGACTTGTGTTGCCTGCCAGTTGCTAGCTGCATAAATTTCCAACACATCCTTCCTTCCACTGCCTCACCGTTAGTGAGAGGAGTTATGGAGAGCGCTCTTCCATAAACAGGGAAATAATTGGCGAATGATTCACTGGTTTTCATATCTCAACATCCCACTAACATTTCAACAAGGTTTTGTGGTTATTTGACTTCATAAATAATGCATCTGTTTAATGGAGCAGGAAAACAAATAAGTAATCTTCCTAACTCCTCTGGGTAAAAATGAACTTCATCTAAAAGCAGCTCCGTCATTGTGAAACACATCATTTCCAAACTTTCCCCGTGCTGCTGTTTGGATGCACATGACTAGATGGGCAAAAGCTTGTTCATTAGACTACTTCAGATCAATAAAATGTACAATAATTTTTCCAAAATAGAGGACAAAATGTTAATAAATATGTTGTCATTAGATCATTTAAATCTGTGCATTTGTCAGGAAAACAATGTCTGATGATGGGAACAGAAACTAAAGTACAATTTGCTCTGAAGCAAGATGTGAGCTGTTGTGATCTGGTCCTAGCATGTTGAGACACTAGCTAGGATGGTTTCACTGTAAAATCTGCACAATATATTGTAAAGGTTAGCTGTGTCTAATGGCAAGAATCTGGCAATGTGATTAAAAAATTACATTGATGATATGATAAATATCACAATACATGAGAGACGATACGATAAATATCGCAAGACAATATGATGTATTGCGATATTAAAATACAGATGATATGTGCAATTATTTTTTTATTTAATAGAAAAATCATGCCAGATGCTTCCAAGACACACCCAGTGTTATCGTGAGATCTTGTATTTCAGTCAGGATGAAGTTGGTAGAAACTGCTGCCACCTAGCAGTCAGCGTTTGAATTGTACCACACTAAAGGAAATACAATAAATCAAATCAAACCAACCTTTATTTACAAAGCACCTTACAGGAATGAAACATGCCACCAAAGTGCTGCACAATTAAAAATAACAGCAGGAACAGTTAAAAACCAACAATATAAACATAACAGAGTAAGAACATGTAAAAGTATCAGTAACAGCTAACCTACTGAGTCTAAAACCAAATCATAAAGGTAGGTCTTCAACCTCATTTTATAAACCTCTACAGATGGGGAGAGCCTAAAAGCTAAGGGAAGGGTGTCCGATAGTCTCGGTCCTGGTACCGAGAACACCTTATCCCCTCATGTCTTCAGCTGAGCTCTGGGAACCGAGAACAGCAATTGGTTCTCAGAGTAGAGTGCCCGACTAGGAGCATGTGGCTGCGACAGCTCTGACCAAATGGCAGGGGACAACCCATTCATAGCCTTGAAAACCATTAAAAGAAGTTTAAAACAAATTCTAAAATTGACAGGTAGCCATGCAGAGCAGCCAGAATTGGAGTCGTGTGTTCATATTTTCTCTTGCTTTCCAAAAATCTTGCTGCAGCATTCTGAACAAGTTGAAAGCAAGCTACAGTACCCTGACTTACACCAAATACCGTAAGGCAGAGTTACAGTAGTGGGGTAATGATGGCATGAACAACGATCGAAAATAAACAGTCAATCATGGACAAGAGTCTGCTTCTAGACCTGCAGAAAGAGAAAAACAGACAAAAAAGGGACACACAACAATACAACAAGAGCAAAATATCACTGCATCAACCATAATAAATGTATTATTATAACAATAATATATGAAATGTGTATCTGCTGATTGCTATACCAAATTTGAATTTTGCCAACCACATCTGTCCTTACCGCCTTAAACACCAATGGTGAGATTAGACAAGAAAGAGAGAAATGATAAAATATGATGTACTATTAATCAACAATAATAGTGCTATCCTATAATTCTTAAAATTGAATGGCCAAAAAACAATAAATAAATAAAAATTGAATGGCCAGACTGTCTCTATTCTGCTTCTGCTTTAAAGATTTTAAAAGCAAGATGTACTAGAATATCTCAGAAGAGTCACGCAAAATTGAAAAATTCCAAATTTTAGCAGTTCTTATTTTTTTGTTATTTTCTTGGACCAAACGTTACTGTTACTAATTACATCCATGATCTCTAGGCACACAGGACGTGTGCTGGCCTTATGATGCATTGATACATCATTACTTGTAAAATGTGTGTCCTTCATCAGATTTCTGTTTTATAATGTGCCATACTATTTTAACAGTCTGTCATTTTTTAATTGGATGAATCAGTGTGTTTTCAAGCTTGTGATGAACTCCACATTGTATAGCAGTGTGTAAAATAACAGTGTTTCTTTGTAATTCATCATTTTTAGCGTTTTATTATTTCATTGAACCAACTGCATTTGTAAGATTTGTGATTTGTCCAAAGGGCACATAATTTAATCTGTCTTTCCTGAAAGCTATTTTTACACACACATATGCTGATATCATAGTTATTCTAGTGCTGGTGCTCGAAGTTCTCCATCCTGCATGATTTAAATGTTTCTCAGCATCAACATTTTAGATCAGGGGTAGGCAATCCTGGTCTAGCATGTTTTAGCTCCAACACCTAATTGAATGGTGATTCATCTGTTTTTTTTATTTTTTATTTTTATTTTTTTAAGTTTATTTTCATTTATTCACAATTAAAATCAAAACACAAAACAGGTTTGCGAAAACAAAAAAATGAAAAAGGAACAGAAAGAAGCAAAACTGTTCACCAAGCTATCAAGCTTTGCAGAAGCCTATTAGTCACCTACTGATTAAAATCAAGTGTGCTGGAACAGGGACAAAACTAAAATATGCTGGATAGTGGCACTCTAGGACCAGGATTGCCTACCCCTGGGACATGTTGTAATCCAGCAATTGGATCAGTTGTGTTGGGGCAATGGATAAAGGGCAACATGGTGAACTAATGGTTAAAACAAATTTATTTCCACTGTTCAAAGGTTTGGTGAGGATCTAAATTGGCATGGTTTCATTTCAGTGATGGACTGGCAATTCATCCAGGTAGTACTCTGTTGCCTGCTTGAGAGAGGTTACAGCTTCCTGTGACCCCAAACAAGATTGAGCAGGCTCAGAAAAATGAATGCATGGTCAAAGAAACATTTTGTTCCACTTTTCAAATTGGTTTTTGCAGCGTTATCTATCCTTTTTTCTTCCAAAATTGAGTTGCAAAGTCTTTGCAGAGAAGTTTGTGTTCCCAGCTTTACTCTGCTTCGTTACTTTGTTTGAAAAGCATGACAATTTCACTGTAATCCAGTGATTTAGTGATATCATGCTGCATGCATAGCAAGTGTACGGTAATCTCCTGCAGGATCCAAGCCAATAGAGAGGGATATTAAGATGCATATGCGTGTGTGTGTGTGTGTGTGTGTGTGTGTGTGTGTGTTGTAAGTGCATATGCGTGTGATTTGTCCAAAGGGCACCTGATTTAATCTATGGCTTAAGCGTTTCAAGTACTTTTCTTAAATAAAATACTTACATTCTACTCTGACTCACGCACACAAACGCAGAGACCAAGTGACCAGAATTTAGCTCCGTTGGCCATTGTTTAAATGACCTGAGTGAGAGTTGGTGGGGAGACGCTAACCTTTCAACATCTGCTGCTGCTTTGACTACTTGTAAGGATTTGTGGCCTCTTCACCTGAAATTCCCCAAATTCCTTATTTACCAACCCTAACATTGAAAATCTTCCAGTTAGGTCAGTCATTTCAGACTGTGTATTCCTGGCCTACTGCCACATCACGAATGGATTTGGACAAGGCGAGGTGACCGAGCACTGCAGTTAAGTCCAAGTGACGGCCAGCTCTGAGGAGCTTGGCAAAGTGATTGATTCCTCCTGCGAGAAATCCCTGCTTTACTTCACTCTTTGGCTCAAGATTGAGTCCACTCCAGCAGGGCTGGGCCAGATAATCTGTGGCCCTGATTGAAAATGAATCGAGAGGTTAACTCTATGGGGTGGAGATGAGCTGGGCTGACTGCCAGGATTAACTCCGTACAGCCGTGTGTGTGTGTGTGTGTGTGTGTGTGTTTAAAGCTACCCTACCCAAATGTTAAACACACAACTTACTGAGTAAAACTCTGAATTTCCTGTCCACATAGATGATGGCTTTCAACCTGTCATACATTTAAACCAAAAACACTGAATGAGTTTGATAAAAACAGTGGAAAGTGTTGTTCTCCTGAAAGGTCAATATCGTCTCTGCTCCCCAGCTGTTGTCAAAAAGCCTGACAGTGACAAACAGTGAGGAAAGAATCAGCCAGAATGAGGTTTCCCTGCAGGGAGGCTCATGTCTGCCTTGTGGTGAAGAAGCTTGTTGATCAAGGAAGATTCTGCCATCACGTCACTGTGCCACACTTGATACGGGTCTGCTGAAGTGTTGTGGCCCCTGGGAAGAGGCCAACAGGTGCTACAGTCACTTTGACACTTAATCTGGACAAGAAGATGGGAACAAATATATTGGATTTTAGAAAAATGACCTAAAACGTTGGACAAATATTTTTCTAAGCTTTTTCCGTGAACTGAAAAAAATAAAATAAAATAAAAATAAAAAGAGGTTGTACTTTCTTCCAAAATGAGGTTAGTTTGTATTCTGATCTGTTTGCTTACAACGTTAAAAAAATGCTGGCTGACTTGTGTCGTCTTGTCTGACACAATATGATCCAGGATGAAGTTAGTCAGCTTGAAGCTGGTTTTGCAGACAAACAGCTGAGGTAAATTATAACAATTTAGTCTTTAAAAAACCCCAATTTCCTCAGCTTCACTGGGTATTACCTGGTTTTGAAAGACCCAGATTAGAAATTTTGGTGTCATAACTGATTCAGACGTGAGCTTCACTGGTCGCATTAAGGCTATAACTAGACCAGCATTTTATCATCTTCATCAGTTAGCACGACTCAGTGGTCTCATGTCCAAACAAGACCTAGAGAAACTCATTCATGTGTTCATCTCCAGCAGGCTGGACTATTGCAATGGTATTGTGTTTGGTCTTCTCAAAAAAGCTGCTGCTAAAGTCTTAACAAGAACCAAGAGATCCAAACACATCACTCCTGTTCTTAAACCTCTACACTTCAGAGTTACTCTCACCCGAGAGGGCAGCTTTGCTATGCACAAAAACACCTCAGACAGATATGCACACAGACTTCAGACATTACACATTATAAGTGTCCACTAGGTGGGGAGGTAGGGTTGGGACTGTCCTCACTTCGGTGCGTGCAGCCACATGGAGCAGCGCTTATCACCTCTGTTTGGACAGGGGAGGGAGATTAATGGGTTGGAGAGCACAGTGACTACATGTTACACCCCCTCTCTGCAGGTCTAGGATGATGAGGGGACTAACACAAGAAAAATAGGTGTAAAGGTGTGTGTGTGGATAAAGGACGAGGAGGTTAGAGTAAAAACAAAAGGATTTATTAACATAAAGTGTCTGTGGGTAAACGGCATAAATAAGGCTTACTAATAATAATAATAATTAATGAAAAAGGCTTTCTGCCAAAACTCAAGATATCCCCGGCTCAAAAGTCCTATGGGGATAAAAGAACTTCCACGAAGGTTTAACCCTTAACAAGGCATGTGAAAACACGCTCAGAAGGTACCCAGGCTAATCCTGGATCCTGGATCTCTATCAACAACCTTAAACCCAACCTTAAACCCAGCAGGAACGGTGTAAACAGCCTTAAACCCAACTTGTAATGGTAGCAAAAGTGTCTGTGAGCTGAGGAGAATCTCTGGCTACTCCAGGATCTTCTTGACGTCTGCTGCATTCTTCCTTTTAAGCCTGTTCGGCCGCTTGATAGATGATGGAGATCAGCTGCTGTCTCTGATGGCGTGCCTCTCTCCAAGGTCCTGAAAGGGCGCTGGTGCGCTGGAGAGTGTGAGCTGGCCGCTCCTGGCGCTGTCCCTGGTGCTGGATCCCGTGCAGCGGGGACAAAAGGCTCAGGCTTGGATGAGAGGACGGACCGAGGGGACGAGGGTCGTCACAGCCTCCCCCTAAACAGCCAAGAAAGACAGTCATTAAAAAGGATTGTCTTTCTTAAGGAACAAGCTCTAAAATCCAACAAAAAAAAATGCCTATGAAAAACAAATCTAGGATTTATTACAGGTTTTAAAAACGGATGAGTCCCCACTGACTGCGTAACATTTCTTCTCTAAAAACTGCAGTCTAGGCTTCATGTGCTTGCAGGCGGGCAGATTAAGCACATGTTTTTCTAAGAAAACATACTAACCAGCAAGGAAGAGGGGTGGCCAAGCCGGCCCCTCTTCCTCCTGGGGTGCTCCCGAGATGGTGCCCAAAAGGACACCAACACTATCCCGCGTGACACAACACTAGTAAAAAAACAAACAGGACATACCCCAAAGGGGGTATTCCTCTAGAACCTACCTGGGAACTCACCGCTTCAATTAAGATTATCTGTAAAATCCATAGATTAAAAGAAAGGCACTATTCTAAAAAACCACGAGACAGACAATCCGCAACCACATTGTCAGCTCCCTTCTTGTGCCGGATGTCTAAGTTGTGGTCTTGGAGTAGGAGGGCCTATCTCATTAACCTCCGGTTCTTGTTAAACATTCTGGAAAGGAAAACCAGAGGGTTATGGTCTGTAAAAACAATCAGTGGCCTGTTGCTGGAGCCAACGTACACTTCAAAATGCTGCAAAGCCAGCAATAGAGCCAAAGTTTCTTTTTCCACTGTGGAGTAGTTTAATTGGTATGTGGTAAATTTCCGTGAGTAGTAGGCAACCGGGTGGTCAATCCCTGCATCGTCTTCTTGTAGTAACACGGCCCCAACCCTATGGCTTGCATCAGTTTCGAGTTTAAATGGTCTGGTCAAGTTAGAGGCTTTTAAAACAGGGTTACTACAAAGTAAAACCTTGCAGGAGTCAAAAGCCTTCTGCACACTTTCATCCCAGATAAACGGAACCTTTGGACTCAAAAGATTGGTTAATGGGGAAACTACACTGGCGAAATTCTTACAAAAACAGTGGTAGTAGCCAGCCATTCCAATGAAGCGTCTCAATTCCCTACGCGTTTTCGGCTTGGGGAACTCTGTGATGGACTGAATTTTGTCTTCTAACATTTTTACTTTCCCATGGCCAACCTCTTTTCCCAGAAACTGGACTGTGGCTTTAATGAACTCACTTTTAGCCAGGTTAATGGTGAGTCGAGCATAAGCTAAATGCTGAAAAAGGGCCCGCAGACCCCCAATGTGGGCTTCCCAAGTAGAGGTGTGGACAACAATATCATCAAGATATACAGTGCAGTTTGATAAACCAGAAGTTACTGAGCTCATCATTCGTTGAAAGGTTGCCGGGGCATTTCGCATTCCAAATGGCATAACCGTGTATTGCAGAAATGCATCCAGAGTTACAAAGGCAGAGATTTTGGAGGCAGCAGTTGTTAAAGGCACCTGCCAGTAACCTCTTAGTAAATCTATTTTTGTTATAAAGGATGCATCTCCTATTCTGTCAATACAGTCATCTACTCTGGGCAATGGATATGCGTCTGGCACTGTAACAGAATTTACCTTTCGATAATCGGTTATGAAGCGAGAAGAGCCATCCGGCTTCTTCTCAATTAAACAGGGCGAGCTCCACGGACTGCAGCTGGGCACGGCTAGACCATGTTCCAACAAATAATGCGTTTCCTGCTGTAACAGTTCACGTTTCACCGTATTAGCTCGGTGAGGGTGTTGTTTTATGGGTTGAGCTGTTTTCACAACAACGTCATGACTAACCGCAGTGGTTCGAGAAGGTACATCTGAAAAGAGGCAAGAGTACTCTTGTATCAGACTCATCAGTTCGTGTTTCATGTCGTCATTCAAGTGGTCCAGGATATCTGGTAGCTGGGCCAAAGTTAAGGAGTTGGTGAGACGGGGGCTAATAACAGGTTTTAGCTTTAGGTGGACATCCTCCTCAGGAATAGGAGCGAAGGATGCGGATGCGCACACCGCAGCTTCAGAAACCTCTGGTGGTGAAGCCTGAGGGGAATGGTACAGCTTAAGCATGTTAATATGACAAGCCCTGGACTTACGGCGGCGATGAGGAGTGGAAACGCTATAGGTGGTAGGGTTAATTTTTCTCAGCACTTCAAATGGTCCATCGAATTTAGCTGATAAGCTAGTGCCAACCAAGGGATTCAATATTAAAACCTGATCACCGGGGTGGAGCTCCCTGGCTACAGCTTTTCGATCAAACTGCCTTTTCATCTTCTTTTGAGTTGTCTCCAAGTTCTCCCTAGCCAGTTTATTTGCATGTTTTATACGCCACGGAAATTTCTTGAGGTATTGATTGATTTTTTCCTTTTTAGACTCCGGGACTCTCAGGAACTGTTCCTTTAGAGCTTTAAGGGGACCCCGAGGTGTGTGTCCGAATACTAATTGAGCCGGGCTAAACCCCAAAGAATCCTGGGGAGCCTCTCGGGCGGCAAACAACAGAAAGGGAACACCTTCATCCCACTGATTTCCTGAACTTAAACAGTACTTTTTCAGCATGCTTTTAAAAGTTTGGTGCCAGCGTTCTAAAGCGCCTTGGCTTTCCGGGTGATAAGCAGAAGATACCACGTGGTGGATACCCAGAGTTTGGGCCACCTTCCTAAACAGCTCTGACTTAAAATTGGTTCCCTGATCTGTTTGTAGAACACGGGGTAGACCAAACAATGAGAAATACTGGGTTAAAGCCTGGGTGACAATTTTAGCTGTTATGGTGGATAACGGAAAAGCTTCTGGAAAACGGGTGGATGTGCACATTATGGTTAACAGATATTTCTTACCAGATTTACTTCTGGGCAATGGACCTACACAATCCACCACAATGGTGTCAAATGGATTCCCGATTACAGGAATCGGGTGGAGAGGGGCTGGAGCTGGCAGCTGATTTGGTTTTCCTGAAATTTGACAGACATGGCAACGCTTACAATAATCAGCCACGTCCCTCTTCATGCCAGGCCAGAAGAAATGCTCCAAAATGATCTGGTACGTTTTCCGGATGCCTAAGTGTCCTGCCCACTGACTCTCATGAGCTAAACTCACTACTGTATTTCGGTACCTCGTGGGAATTACAATCTGATTAACAGTACCCCAAGGTGCTCCTTGGGCGGCAGGATTGTTCCAAAACCTCATTAGCACGTCATTCCGTAGAAAATAACCAGACTTTTCACCATCAGGATTCTTAATGTCCTGAAAACATTTCTTCAAGCTGTCATCACGACGTTGCTCCTCTCCTAAAGTCAGCTGGGGTAAAGGCAGACACCCCGACGTGAGCAACACGCCTTCCTCATCGGTGTCGGCTGAAATGTCCACGTTGTGGTTGTGGACATGATTGTCCTCCTTGTGTCCATCATCAAAGAGAGAGGATAACTGTAATGTTTCCTCCTGTTTACGTGCCTGGGCACGGGTTATGACACATGCAGGATAAATTCCTGGCTGCTCCTTAACACACAAAATGGTGTCTGGGCACGGGTCGTTTAAAACTTGGAATGGAGGGACCACATTTCCTCCAGCAACATCGTTTCCGAGCAGGAGATTTACTCCAGCGATAGGCAAAGATGGGCAAACAGCCACATCAAAATAACCTCTGGCTAGCTCACAAGAAAGACAAATTCGATGTAAAGGCTGAGAAATTGGCTCACCATTTATTCCGTTTAGCAGAACTGACACGCCCGTTGCACTGCTCTCATTAAAAGTCATGACATCGCTATATATGAGCGTTTGTGATGCCCCAGTATCACGTAGGATGGTAACTGGAGCTTGGTCAGAACTTGACTCACTTAGCTGAACCACACCTTTGGACAAAAAGGGCTGAAAACAGTCATTTATTTCTGTCATGATCGGCATAAATAAGGCTTACTAATAATAATAATAATTAATGAAAAAGGCTTTCTGCCAAAACTCAAGATATCCCCGGCTCCACGAACTTCCACGAAGGTTTAACCCTTAACAAGGCATGTGAAAACACCCTCAGAAGGTACCCAGGCTAATCCTGGATCCTGGATCTCTATCAACAACCTTAAACCCAACCTTAAACCCAGCAGGAACGGTGTAAACAGCCTTAAACCCAACTTGTAACGGTAGCAAAAGTGTCTGTGAGCTGAGGAGAATCTCTGGCTACTCCAGGATCTTCTCGACGTCTGCTGCGTTCTTCCTTTTAAGCCTGTTCGGCCGCTTGATAGCTGATGGAGATCAGCTGCTGTCTCTGACGGTGTGCCTCTCTCCAAGGTCCTGAAAGGGCGCTGGGGCGCTGGAGAGTGTGAGCTGGCCGCTCCTGGCGCTGTCCCTGGTGCTGGATCCCGTGCAGCGGGGACAAAAGGCTCAGGCTTGGATGAGAGGACGGACCGATGGGACGAGGGTCGTCACACTCCTAGATACGGTTCCACGGCCTTCACCAGTCACAGTCCCGCCCAGGCTGGGAGAGGGAGAAAGAGTTGCCCAGCGATGGCAGCATTCCACATTTCTTCTGCG
>SSNQ01000562.1:2275082-2302632 GCA_006942095.1 Nothobranchius kuhntae
CTCAGGCTTGGATGAGAGGATGGACCGAGGGGACGAGGGTCGTCACAGCCTCCCCCTAAACAGCCAAGAAAGACAGTCATTAAAAAGGATTGTCTTTCTTAAGGAACAAGCTCTAAAATCCAACAAAAAAAATGCCTATGAAAAACAAATCTAGGATTTATTACAGGTTTTAAAAACGGATGAGTCCCCACTGACTGCATAACATTTCTTCTCTAAAAACTGCAGTCTAGGCTTCATGTGCTTGCAGGCGGGCAGATTAAGCACATGTTTGTCTAAGAAAACATACTATGGATCCCGTGCAGCGGGGACAAAAGGCTCAGGCTTGGATGAGAGGACGGACCGATGGGACGAGGGTCGTCACACTCCTAGATACGGTTCCACGGCCTTCACCAGTCACAGTCCCGCCCAGGCTGGGAGAGGGAGAAAGAGTTGCCCAGCGATGGCAGCATTCCACATTTCTTCTGCGAGGGGAGTTTTTACTTCAGCCTCACAGGCTCAAGGGCACCAGGTTCAGATAAGGATTGTTTTGGGGACAGACAAAGGTAATTTCCTCTCTGCCTTAGAGTTCTGTTGGTCATCAACCCCTCTAGATCCAATAATGGTGTAATTAATCTATCCCAATCCATGCTGATCCATCCACAACTCTGTCCTTGATGGTATCACCTTCTGTGTCAGAGCCTGAATCTCAGGCAAAGTTCCAAGCTTACGACTCATCTCGACAATTATATGAGTTTGTGCGTACACAGCTTGATGCATTCCATCCCTGAGCTCCGGGATTGAGCCAATATTCCTCGACAGCTCGTTAATTTTCCGGTAAGCCAGGTAACCGCTCAGACAAAACAGCAGGAATCCTGACACCAAAACCACGAATATCCAGCCATCTTCAGAATCCTCTACAGACAGTTGAGAGAGGCATATCAGGTACCACTTTTTCCAGGAGTCCATGATATGCCCAGCTGGCTCTGTCCCAGAGGGGCATCCGGGAGCCCCTTCTCCTGTTCTCGTCATTGAAAAAATGTTGTCAGTCGCGTTGAGTGACCAGCTGACCAGATCCATTTTTAATAATTTCCAGTTTCCAGAAAAAATGCAGAAGCGCCGTGCAAACAAGACAGGACAAAGAGCCTTGGGATAAGAGGGAGGGAGAGGAGAAAAAAGCGTCTGTACTCTTCAAGAGCTGGAAGTTTAAAACAGTTAAGATGAAAAACAAAGCCATCTGAAATATTAATAAATTAAGATACAATATTACTTTATTTTATAAGAGCATCTGGCCCTCATGGTGTCACCTTTGAACAAATTTTGTTGAAGACCCCTGCCCCTACATTATAAACAGTTTGTGAATACTTCCTTCTGGTAATCATACTGGCTTTCAGCTCTCTCTGGTTTTATTGGTTGTTGAAAGAAAAAAAAAGATGTCCAATTTGTTTTTGGTGGTAAAAGGGAAATGATATGTTGTTTATACAGTTATGATAGAAGATAAGAGGTTCATTGAATAGCTGTTGTCACAGAAACAAAAAAAATTTAGTTGGTGTTCTGAAAAGCTGCCGTGGCACAGATTTGAATTCGGGTAGTGTTCTGTCCAAATTTTTTTAGATTAAGAGAATATTTTCAACAAATCAGCTGGAGATCAGTGATGCTTCTGAATCAGACTCTGATCCAGCTGTGGCCAGATTATTTTTGTATTTTCATTCATTTTTCAGAAAGTTTGCTACTTCAGTGTTTTTACATATTTTTTGTCACACATTTTTTCCCTTTACATTAAGTTTATACAAAGAGTCAACATTTCGAGTGAACATTTATGGGCTCTGTTGGCCTAACAAAGGGCTGATGGAAGAGATCTCCTCTTCTTCTCCAGATTGTCTATTTTCTAGACGCCCTAAACCATTAGAAAGCAGATCATAAAAGAAATGTCTTTAGCTGCATTTGTATAGAAGGAAGTGGCTTCTTTGCTGCCCTTCTTGAAATCAGATCATCCATAACATCCTCTCCTCACTGTATGTGCAAATTCTCTCACACCTGCCTCCCACCACTCCTGAGTAACCCCAGCACTGCTCCAGAATCATCATTATGAGATGGTCCTGATGTTGGCTGGCATCATATAGTATTGTTCACAAATGCAGTGCAAATTAGTTTTTGGGCATTCTGGGTTTCTCCTCCATAAAAAAAAAGAACTTAAAATGTGTGACAGTAAATCTGATCCGTCATTACAATGTTCTGGATTTGACAATTGCGATCATTAAAAGTGAGGAACCAAATTTTGCAACAATTAATGTTTGTGCCTTTTTCGAGATTTTTGACCACAGATGCAAGCCGGTCCTTATTTACCTATACTTAATTATTTAGCAGACGCTTTTGTCCAAAGCGACTTATAGGTGATAATCAAGCTAGCAGGTTGCCCTTGAGGCTAACAACAAACACTATTCAGTCAATCCTAGGTGGCAGTGAGGCAGCATAATGAGTCATAGAGGGAAGTGAACATGGAGTTGAGAGTATGGGGGACGGGTGCTGGGAGGGTCCTAGTTTAGAAGATGCTCCCTGAAGAGCTGGGTGCCCCTGTTCTAGTCGTGCTTGGTAAGTCATTCCACATCTGTGGAACAACACATGAAACGAGTCTGGATTGTCTTGAGCGTGGTGTAGGCTCTGCTATCCGACGATCCTTCGATGACTGGAGTGGCCGGGTGTAAGCCTTTGCAAGGTTTCAGGTAGATGGGAGATGTGTCATCCAGGATACTTACTTCATTGTGTGAACAGCTGCACTTTAGCAGTAGATGAAAAGCCACAATTTTGTCTTTGATTCATTTGTTTAAGCTTAAGCTCACAACTGACACTGAAATGATGGCTTCTCCACCGATGCATGAAAACTTTTGATGCAGTGAAAAAAAGCTCAAAGTGAATGTTGGATTTGCAGAGCTGTCTGCTCCAATCAAAATATTTATAATTAGTGGTCTATCTTTTCAGACAGTTTTGTGAGTGTGTGTGTGTGTGTGTGTGTGTGTGTGTGTGTGTGTGCGCGCGCGTGTTTGAATCAGATCTGATTAACAGATTCCCAGTGGTCCCCAGGGCTAATGGGATTTACACACCCCTGCTGATTCTCAGTGGATGAGCAGCCTGTGTGTGACCCACCTCGTTAGACACAACATGAATGGAGAAGCACAAAAAAATAAATAAAAAAGAAACAGATGAAACATGTAATCAGAGGAAAATGAACCCAAATGCAGGTTTTAAAAACCAAACACACAAATGACTTTTTCCAACTTGATAAAAGGACAACAGATGTCAATAAAAGTCACACATTATTGTAAAGCTAATGGTGTTTTACTAGTTCAGGGTAAAATGTAAAATGTTCCTGGTGTCTAAATGGAAGCTTGTACTCCATTATGTGTTTACTCCAGGGCTTCTGTAAAGAAGGGCTTGTCCTTCAGTGCAGCTCGGCCCAGTGACCCATCGCTGTGGGACGTTGTGGTGGAGCCCGGCAGAGGAGCGACTCCTTACACTGTGTCTGTTGTCTGCAACAGGAAGCTGTCCGTTACTTCAAAAAGGTCAGACTGCTGCTGCATAAGCATTTTAGAATATGTGCAATGTGAGCTAAAGACGCATTTTTTATCTAAATCTCCCTTTTGTCTCAGCTGGCCTTGTATGAATAAGCGACCACAATTACATCAGGTCACAATAAAGCAAAAAGGGTCAACATTACAGTATTTGGTTGAAAGAAAGTAGTACTTTAAACATGAGACTTTTTTCCAAAGGCTATAATTGATGACCTTGTTCTTGAATGGCAAACTGTCAAGATCTCGAAGTCACACAATTTTTATCAAAGGACATGTTGTTGCAGTGTCTTGCGGTTCTGCTTCATGAATTAATAAAATGACAAACCAGTGCTATAAACTCATAAATCTAATATCTAAAGTCAGCACGGGTTTTTAAGTAGTTTGTTTTTACAGTTTTGGTAGCCTGAAGGCAAGTTAAAATGGTTTACCTGGATTATACAGTTATTGCGTGCATAATCTGAGTGACACTTGAGGAAAAACAAATACCCCCTCAAACTGAAACACGATTAAAACCATAGCAGGATGACCTAAAACCATTCATGCATTCACCCTTCTGGGCTCACAACGAGGAAGACCGTTTTTGATTAAGCATCCATGAGAGAGCAGAGCACGTCTCGGCTAGTAGAAGCTAACCGTTAGCATTAGCAACTCCACCACACTACACAGCAGCACTCCTTCAGGCTGGTGTTATTTGTGGAGGTAAAACATTGTAGAGCAAATGAAGTGACTTGTAGAGTCATGTTGCTGTTAGCCAATCACAGGCGAGATGCTCAAATATCAGGAAATAAGACAATCTTGTGTTCTCCTTCCTACTTCTCTGTCTCCTGAAACAGGAGTGCAAGAGCTTTTTTCCCATTGAGATCGACTCACATACATTTGTTGCGCCGCGACTGATTGGATTAATTTCTTTACATGAGCCATCTATTCCACAAAATTTATAAGAAGTGGTTGAACATTTTGATTTGAGAAATGCACTATCCTTAACACGCTTTGGCGCTGGAACTTGGGCCTTTGAAGTAATAGTGAGGATGTTTGCTGTCTTTAAATTGTCTTGACCATTGCCTTCATACAGTCAATCAAATCTGGAAGAGCTTGGGGAGTCGGCTAACTTAGTTTGTAAGCAATACAATAGATAAACAGACAAGTCTTGTGTTCCATTTAGAAGAAATATATCCAATGAGCTAATCTGCTTGCAAGTGGCTCTGAATCCTACCCATACATAAAGACTGTAGAGTAAATGACAGATGCCTGACACGGTTAGCTTAGACTTTTAAATAAGGCAATGAGCATCCATCCATCCAGTTTTAATACTCGTTTTGTCCCGTTCAGGGTCACCAAAGGGCTGCATCTGTCACAGCTGACGTTTGGTGAGAGATGAACTACATCCTGAGCAGGTCAATAGTTTCAAAGACACGTCTTTGGAATTAAGAGGGAAGCCAGCGAACCCAGTGACAACCTACTTTACTCACAAGATTGATGCTCGTATTCAAATTCTCCAAGCATGTTTAAGATAATTTCAGTCTTTGACTTTTTGACCACCAGCGATGTTCAGATATGGTTTAAAATGCCTGAGTATTTTTTAAATTTGGACTGAAGTGTTCTTTTCATGTGTTTGGGTCATAACTGCAAGATTGTAGTCGTGCATCAACCTTAAAAATAAAAGTGGAAAATACTACTTACAGGGGAAACAAAACATTTTTTAATTTGGTGCAAAAGTTATTTTATTTCAGTAATTCATCTTTAAAAGGTGAAACTAATATGTGAGATAGACTTATTCCATGCAAAGCCAGATATCTGAAGCCTTTATTTGTTATAATTGTGATGATTGTGGTGTACAGCTGATGAAAAGCCCACATTTAAAATTTCAGACAGTTAAAATAATGTGAAAAGGTACTAGTTTGATATTCTAGACTCAAAGTGTTACACTCTAATCAGCTAATGGATCCAGAACACTTGCAAATGGTTCCTGAGTCTTTGGATTGTCTCTCAGCCTAAGCTGCATTACTGGAATAAATGGAATTTTGCACCATATTCAAAATTTCATTTTCACCCATATAGCAGAACGTCTAAACCAAGTTCCAGCTCCATCTGCAGCGCTCAGGACTGAAAATCTAACTATTAACCTGAATTACAGCTACGATGGTTTATAATAATAATGAATGATCTAGTCAGCAGTGCTAATTGATGATAATCTCTGGAGCATGTAACAAGGAAAGCGTCTCTCCTGAGTTACAGCAGAGCGTCCCTTTCACTGATCCAATCTAGAGGCAACCTTTTAATCCTCTCTCAGTGGATTTTGGCTGGATTTTCTGGCTGAAGAATGATTTTTGGAAATGTTATCATTCTCAGATACATTTGTGTGAACACTAACATTGTACATTTTGTGTGTGTGAACAAGGAGAGGACAAAATAATGAAACAAATTGTTATGCTTCTTAATCTTTTTTTATTATTTTTTATTTTTTTACATATTTGGAATAAAAAAATATATACATATTTAATTTCCTTCAATTAACTTTCTCTTCCCTTTTTACCTGCTTCATAAAACCCTGATGACATCAGTTGATGCAGCCACCTCTGCCCAGCAACCTCCCGCCCACTCAGCGCTGCCTTCCATCCGACCCACATATCCTCAGCCATCCATAATCACGGCTACGTTATCCAGGCTTAAGTGCTTGCACGTTCAGAGATTAGGAAGCAGAGATATTCTAAGTTGTGTCTTGTGTGCTGAGCCTTATCCGGGACTCTCATAAGCAAAAAATAAGGCTGAACTCACACACACACACACACACACACACACACACACACACACACACAAACTCAGCCCTGTGCTTTCAGGTGATGACAGATGCAGTCCCAGGAAACAGACCAGATGTGTTTCACTGTCTCCCTCTCAGTCTCAAACTTGCATTATTTTTAGTGTGAATCAATTCAGTCTGCTGTGGATCTGTCTGAGTAATTAAATTCATAACAAAATAATCATATAGGGCTGCTAACTAAGGATGGAACAAAAATCCTGTGTACTCAGTTTTGCATGTTGAATAACTACAGTAGCTACTTCTGTACACTTTCAAGGTAAGAACTGTAAATCAGGAGAAGTATTTGGATGAATTTTAACTTTTAGTGACAGGAGTTACATTCCTTACATAGACCTAAAACGTGTACCGCATGTTTCTGGTCATAATATGAGCTATTATGTTTATGTTTATTCATTTAGCAGACACTTTTATCCAAGGCGACTTACAATTTATAACCTGTAGGCATGTTGTGATCTGTGGGGGAAACCGGAGTACCAGGAGGAAACTCACGCATGCATGGGGAGAACACGCAACTCCACGCAGGAAGGCCGCAGCCGAGGTTCGAACCTGCGACCTTCGTGCTGCGAGGCAACAGTGCTAACCACTGCGCCACCATGCAGCCCTATATGGTGCTTTTAGTGTTGCAAAGCAAATGGAAAGATGGTGTCGGTATAATAATTTTACCCTTCGTACTAAATAGTTTAATGTAAGCTTAACCTGAGTTTTTGAGCTAGTTTCATATTTCGGTGACAAATTCTTTTGCCAGAAATCCTGCCAGAATATCGATTATTCAGGGGTCTTAGTTTAAAAATTTTTCCTTCACAAGCTGATGATTAATGTAATCTTGGAACATTCTAACATCGTTCTATAGTTAAGCTATGTTGACAAAAGCATAAACTTTCCCTAAACCCGATTAACTGAAGAAAGGAAGCAGTGACTCATCTTCCTCAGACTCTGGTCTCTTATAATGAAGCTCGCCTCTCATGTAATATTGTTTATCTTTGCTTATTCATCAGACACTTTTTTCCACATTGACTTACAGTTGTGTAAATAGTGAATTAATCTAACATGCATGTTTTACGGCCTGTTGGAGGAAACCAGAGAAACCTCTAGAAAGCTCAAGCATGCATGAGAACATGTTAACGCCAGGCGAGGTTTTTCCTGCAAGACAGCAGCTTTAGCCATCATGCAACCAAAACAAAATTCTCAATAATTAAAAAATTTACATTGTTATCTTAAAATATTTTGAACCACTAGTTGTTCAAAGGCATAGTTTATTTTTTTTATTATTTATTTAATTTTTTTTACTATTTTTGAGGTCCTAATGTTCCCAAATATAGTGCTGGTGAAGCTTCTCAATCGTCATGGTAATCCTAGAAAATTTAATAAAGTCCAGTTGCCTTTATTTAATATCACGGGAGAGGATTAGCGCCACTGAAAAGAAACAGAATTCAAACTTCTTTTATTCTCAGAAGTCAAATGTCAGAATTGTGAGAATCAAGTCAGACATCTTTTTGTTTTCTTTTTTCTCTTTCTTTTCAGTGACCCTAATCCTCTTCTGTACAACCTGCTACCAATCAGTTTTGAGAAATAAAAAATGCATGCCAGACACATTTTCAGGACTCAAGCTCATTAAAAAAGTGACTTATTAGGGCCTGGACACTTTTAGCCTATGCATTGTTCAAAAGCAAACACATTTCCGGCCCTAATAAGGAAATACAGTTACAGATAATGACCTCATAGTTGACACAAATCATAGTCTGCTTGATTAAAGTTCAGTTTAAACTTTGCCATTATTTTATCCAGAATGGACAATAATGATTTTTTTTTTCAGTTGAGATTTAGGGAATTTCTGTTATTGACAAGATATATGAGAATTATCTTTGGCCACCGATTTGACTCCTTCCCTCACATTTTATTGTGCAGCCATGTTTCACTCCACTCCAAAGTATCTCCATTTACATATCGTTCTATTGTGCTTTTGATCTACTCTTACTGGCAGGTATGCCTGCACTCTCTTCAGCATCAAATAACATCAAATGCCGTTTCTTTGACACTCCTTTGACCAGATTTCTTGGCTGAAGCCTCTGTCAGCTCACCTTATCTTCCTTTCACACTCTCACCTTATTTTCTGTTGAGAGATGAGAGACCCCCTGTGTCTTTATGTGAAAACTCCACAGGTGGTTTTCCCACAGATTTCAGAGTCGTTTTTGTTTCTTTCTCTTTTAGTTCATTTTTAAACATTTTTGCAGTAATTTGAACATTTAAAAATAAACTCCAAGCTTTAACCTTCTGGAGGCAGGCGTTGCAGATTTACAACATTAAAACCTACCTACCTGGTTACTCCACATTTGTATTTCATGAGCATTTTTTTGACTCAGAAATACCCCTGAAGGACTTAGTTGTTCGTCATTTTTATCAAAACTTATTTTGAGCCTGAGAGGGTTAAACTTAAACCAAATGCTGTCGCTTTTTTGAATTATTTCCTTATTATTTAATCTCCAAACAGGGGTCTTCTGGAAATTCTGCAGCTTGACTTTGTACCAAAAGACGTTTCGGAGCAGGTTGAGAGCCAGGCCATCTCATGGCGCTTGGAGCTGCCAGGAAATGTCAAGGATGTTGGCTTAATGCGGATCTACACCACCCGGAGAGACTACATGGGACTGGCGCCTCTGGTGATGGTGAGAGAACAATACTTGCATCAGTTCAGCTAAACTTTTTTCTTTTCTTTTTATGTCAGTCAAAGTTAGAGAGATAAAATCGAGGGTGTATCTGTACTTGATGTTCTAGATGAAAAGAAATCTCTTTTCAGGGGAAGGATTACAGTCTTAACATTAATGCAATCATCTGGGAGAACGCTCAGACTATTTCCTGTGTTGCTTTGCCTGGATGAAGATGCTTGGATACAGAGATAAATATTCTGCACCAAAGGTTTAACTTTCTGAGGAACAAAATGAAACATCACCTGGAGTTTGGATCCTAACTGAGCAGATTAAATGTTACAGATAAGTGCAGTTTTGCCTCTTGGCGGAGGCGCCTTGTCCAGGCATTACACTCAAATGATTTCTGTATGTTCCCATTCTGATTTAAGTCATTGTTACATCTACCATTTGCACAAAAAAGATTATCATGTAGTTTTGTCTGTTTTTTTAAGATTCTTTGATACAAATATTTAGCTCAGGGAAGTGAAATTCAATTTTAAGATGACCAAAAAAAAAATCTTGATTATGAACCTTTTATCAAACTGAATTATTTATTTAGAATTTTTCATGAAAAGGGGATGTAATTTAAAATAACTAAAGTTTGTATATAAAGCAATCACAGAAATGTGCTTTATATAAAACATTAAAATTAAAACATGATTAAAAGACAAGACAATTAAAAAGATTACTAAAAACAAATAAAGATCAAAAGATTACAGATTGAAATAAGCATAAACTTTTAATATGCCTTGTCTTTCACTCTCTTAAAATTAAACCCCTTAATGGAAGTCCGAATAAATGAAACTATTTTTCAAACATTCAGCCACAGATAAAAAAGAAATAAAGATAGTTTTGTTAAAAGCTATATACCTTCATACAGGTGAAATTTGAAAAATAAAAAAGGAAATTGAATAAATAAATGCATTTCCAGCAAAAGTCCATTTATTTCTGTAATTCAACTTAGACTGAGAGACCATCTAAAGGCTCAGTAACCCATTGAAATATATGGCTTTGAATGTAATGAGTCTATCTCATATATTAGTTTCACCTTTTAAGTAAAATTACTGACAAACATGACCTGTTTCACCATTTCCTAATTTAAACTTTTTCACCTGTATTTTCTTAGATCAATATTTAGGATCAGGCTACGCAGTGATACTAATCAGGACAGAATCAGACGACTCCTGTTTGATTCAATCCCTTTTATCACAGAGGAAGTTGTTCAAACATGTCTGTTCTAGGAAATGTAGACCAGTTTTGTTCGGATTTTAAAGTGGCCGTTCAGTAGAACCAAAAGCAAAACTTATTTCCTCGCTGTGTGTTCGTCTTTTTAACACCGGTGAAATGTCTCCCCAGCCTTTATTAGTGTCTTCAGGAGCGATTCATAACCAAATCAAACAAATCGGCTATGTTCTTGATCTAAGACATGCAGGAAATGCGCTGGAAGCAGACAACAATAAGTCCAGCGGACCGGACTGGCACTCTGAACTTGCAGAGGGCAGTGGGGTCTGAGTGACATTTCCTTAACCATGTAAAGGGTCATTTTAGCAAATACTGGCTCAAGATAATCATGTGAAAAAGTTGCAAAGTATGGCTTTAAACCAGCAGTAGCTCAGTGGGTAGAGTGGATTTACCAGTAATCAGAGAGTTGTATGATGGGTTGCATGTGTGTGTGTGTGCATGGGTGAATGACTGACTGTGTTGTAAAGCACCTTGGGGGGTTCTAGGCCTCTAGAAGGTGCTACATCAGATACAGGCCATTTATCATTAAACTAAATTTGCCTCTCACTTGTTCTCAGAGTCCTCCCTGTTTGCACGAGGCTACTCATGATGATGGGCTTGCTTGTTCAAGAGCATCTAGAACATGCATGTGAAGTATGATCTCACAGACTGGATACTCGTTACACAGGTCACATTTAGCCCATGGGCCTTGAGACTGACATATAGGTTTTACAAAGTGAATTGCTGTCTGTCCCCAACAAGAGACTCATGAGTCTATTTCATGGTGCAACAGTCCACATAAATCAAACAAGCATCAGGGAGGAAATCTGTTTCCTCTCTGTCACTGAAAGGATTCACATAAAAAAGAACCTCCTGCAGAAGATACAAGAAACAAATCATCACCATCATTTGTGAGTCAATCTCATCACACATTAATGTTACTTTTATCCAAACAAGACTTTGAAAAACACATTTTCTTGCATTTTCTCTGTGAATTTAGCAGCAGTGTCACACTTGTGTAAAGTTTAACTACTTGAGCTTATTGACTGAAGAAGCACTTTCATGAATACAATCATTCCAGTTTGTTTAGATTTTTTTGCTGAGTGCAAACCAAACATGGCTTGTCTCACTATTTGAGCCACCAGATTATCGCCGAGCCTGCAGAAACATTGAATGTGAACTTCTCCCAGCATGGTGCTGGCACCTCCACAGAGCGCTGCGATTGCTTTCTGATTTCCTGCTCCGCCTGATCCCCCTGGCTTAAGTTTAGGTTCGTATTGCTGTCTGAACTAGAACATGTCCTTTTGGAATCACGGCCAGCAGCTGTTGAGACGGCCGAGTTCAAAACGCAACGCTGCCATGGAACATCTGCCAGGCATTGGCTGGTAGTTTAGGGCTACACGTAACTTTGATTGTCTTTTTGGAAAAATTTCAAACAAAAAAACACCAGAAAACAAATTAAAAAATTAGATTGGATGCATAACATGTAATGCATTATATTGGAAATGACTGATTTGTTGTAGGTGTCTGCTTGATTTTGAATGATGGATATACGTCGTCATGTTAGAGGAATTATTTTTATTCTGAACACATCTGTCCACTTTGCGTGTGATTGTTTTATAGATTTAACATAATCCAACATGTCAGGTGTGTTTTTTTAAATCACTGCTGGTCTTGCTTACACCTCCTCTCTGCCTGTCATCTCTGCACACGTACAAATGATGATAGTGATGATAGCAGGAGAGTGTCATGTTGGCTATTACTGTGGTGTAGCGCTATGTCTCAGAGGCTTACAGGCTCTCTTTACTTCAGACTTTCACTGCCTTTAAACCACAATCTGCATGAAACATAACATCAGTTTAATTAAAAACCAGAGATTTGTTTCATTGGTATTTTAGTTTTTTATATTTGCTGTTCAAAAGGAGCTGGGTGCTTCTGTTCCCTTTACATTTCCTTTAAAGGAACAGCATATTAGATAGCATAGGCTTGAGATAAAATGACTGAAAAAGAAAGCTTTCTTGTATTTTTGCAACAATATGTTTGATTTTACACCTCAAAGAGAAGTTCATTTATTCACAAAGTTTGGTGTAATTATTTATTAGCATTTTCATTAAATATTTTAGGAATGGTACAATGGTTGTAATAAAAAATGTTATTATTATCATTACCATCATCATTTGGTTTTAAGTATTTAGAGTTTTTGTGTCGTCTCTTAGACAAGTTATATGCTTAATCATTTGTTTTCATTGTGACTTTTATTCTTGCAGTTTGTCGTATCATTTCTGTTTTAAAAAAAGTTTAGAAAGGATCTTTTCTAAAATGTTATTTCAGTCATATCTCCTACATGCAGCTGCACCTGCACACATTTATTTTCTAATTTTAGCACTTTGTCTATAAAACAGATATTAGTTGTTCTATATTTTTTCAAATGCTATTAAAGAGACAAAAACATTTTCAGGAATAAAAAGGACCATACGGTATATGAAATAGTGCAATAGCAAAGATCTCACAATTTTTCATTTTAAGAAAACAAAAAGAAATATGACTCCTGGTAACTCTGCTTGTATTTCCTTCTTTATGTGTAGACCACGGATATTTTGAATACGGCCCTGCTGACTGGTAAAATGGTTGCAGTTCCTGTAAAAACTCTGGCAGTCGAGGCCGATGGCTCAGTCACCGACGTGACCAACTACACCAGCTGCAGGTCTACAGAGGAGGATGTGCTGAAGGTAAGTTATAAAAAGAGATAAAATATGAATCTTGAATGACTTACCTGGTTAAAAAAAATAAAACTGTTTACAAAGTCTTCAGATGAAATTTGTGCCTTCACATGAACACAGTTATCATTCTTACGCCATGTTTTGATTGCAAGTACTGGATTATTTAGGCCACTAATAGATTTACAGTAACTTCCCTATGACGCTGCAGATTTACACCTGTGTGTGTGTGTGTGTGTGTGTGTGTGTGTGTGTGTGTGTGTGTGTGTGTGTGTGTGTGTGTGTGTGTGTGTGTGTGTGTGCGTGCGTGCGTGGTGGGTGTGTGTGTGTGTGTGTGTGTGTGTGTGTGTGTGTGTGTGTGTGTGTGTGTGTGTGTGTGTGTGTGTGTGTGTGTGTGTGTGTGTGTGTGTGTGTGTGTGCGTGTGTGTGTGTGTGTGTGTGTGTGTGTGTGTGTGTGTGTGTGTGTAAGCATTTTGGATAAAAACTACATGTTCCAATTTGGTATCTGACCCTGAGCTTGTGATCCCAGCTCTCAGTTTGCACCGTAAGCACACAGATCTGACCTTTCTGCCGAGGATCTGTGTTACCTGGACAGTGATAGCAGCTCAAAGAAAAAAAAAACAGAATATACAAAAGAAGAAGGAATTTTTAGTTTCTGGGTTTCTAAGTGGAAAATTTTGTGTTACATCAGAAAGTGAGAAAGAAGCTGAATGGAGGTAAAGTGTGTTTATTCTTATTTTCTTTATCAGCGGAGAACTTAATTCAGTTAATAATGTGCTTCTGATAACCTTCTCATGTTCCTTTTAGCTCCATTATAGTGATACCGATAACCAGATGAAGTCAGTCCTCAAACCAGACTCTTATTACTTTTAATTCTACAAGCTTTTTATTTTATTTATTGTTTTTGGAATTTATTCTCTAGCAGAATGCAAACACACTGTTTGGCTTAGCTACAAGCCAGCATCAGACTTGTTATGTGTACATTAAACAAGTCTAAAACTATGCTTGCAGGTTTGAGAGGTTTTTTCACTGCTATAGTTAAAGTATACTATTCATTTAGATGTGACTAGTAGGCAGTCAATGGGTGGAGAAATGATCAAATCAGAAAAATAATCTGTTAATGAGCTCTGCGTAAAGAGGGGCAGTCATGCTGTGTTGCAGGGATAAACTGGGCAGTGAAATCCCTGCTGGATGATGATTTGTACAAAAACAAAGGTTACTGTTTCTTAAAAGCTGTGACCTTTTTTAGGTGCGCTATCATTCCTGTAGCATTAAAACAACATTCACAAGTAGCACGAGTAACATGACAAGCAATTCAGACATCAACTCAGCATTTATATTGTTCAAATCTTCCTCCTCCTTTTCTTTTGTGAGGTTTATTGAAACAAAAACTCAAGTTTGCTCAACCTTAGCTCTGTTCCAACAGAAATTAACAAAAGGGTAATGAGCAGACTTGATCACAACAGCCTACATAAACAAACCAACCCGTTTCACACAAGGCCTCCACAAACTAAATAACCCTCACTGGAGTAGATACTTGAATGCAAAAGCTTCTCTAAAGCACACACTAGGCACTAAGAACATATTACAAGGTTAGCAAGCTAGGGGAAGATGAGGGTCTACAGTACAGGTCTGTGTACCAACCTTTTCTCTTCTCTCCTTCCCAACCAAAAACCTGCTTGCTTTTAAAAGTGAGTGCGTGCATGCTCCTCTTATTGGGCGCTGTCCCTGGTGCTGATCTGCCCAACATGCAGCCAGGGTGGAGCTGTCCGTGGTGCTGAATCAGGAGGCTGCAGAGGTGACCTAAACACACATGATAAGGCCTCACCTCACAGCTTACAATACTTCATCACCTGAGCTCACAGCTCAAGTATATTTTTTTCTTCTAAATCATTTAGGTTGACAACAAAAGAGCACAAAGGTATCGTTATTGTTATCTGCAGCGCTGCAAAGATTTGTAGCTATCAAAAACATATTATCAGCAAAGCTGTGCTTTGTAAATCTATGGTGTTTAAATTTTGTAATTAATCTGCAGTTTGCATGCATGCCCAACAGGAAGTGTCGGCATCAGTATTGATCACAAATCAATTGCTGTGTGTAGAGTCTGTGAGTGTGTAAATATGCGCACACGCCTGCACAGATGAGGTGAGAGATTTGTCACTTAAAATAACAAGAAACACAAAACAGTTAAAGATTAATGATAGTTAATGATAATGATAATAAGAAGAGGATTACAACTAAGCATGTGTGATGATTACTGTTGAAAAAAAAACATATCTAGCTGAAACAAACCAGGGAGAACTTTAAGGATGCTAAAAATGAAACACAGAGCATTTAATCAGCCCCATTAAGAACCACACTCAAGGTCATATTGCAGTATTTTGTTCCTCGGATATTACATTTACACATTTCTTTTATATTCTGCTTTTATCCAACTGTTATTTTGATGTTTTTCTATGAATAAACTTCTTTAACTCCTTTTGTGAAGGATGCCCCTGATTTAAAAAGTGGAGATTAAGCTCCAGCAGACCACCGGAAGTGATGGAGGTCAGGGATGGAGAGCATGACCAGCTTCAAGCAGAATGAGAATCAGAAAAATAGAATTCGGACAAAGCCAATGAACTGAACACATTCACTAGTAGGTTCAGTTCAGAATTCAGCTCAGCATCGTCTTCTTTACCCCCATAGCCAAACCACCACCACCTTCCTATGACCCACTGCTTTCCTGTCACAGCTCAACTATTTCAGCTGTTTCATCTTTCACCTCTGCCTCATTGTTGTTGTCAACCACATGAGGAGATGCTGGTGTTTCTTTTGGCTCCCTTTCCCACTGGTTTGTCTCCAGCGGTCAGGTGAGGAGGAGGAACTAGACCAGAACAAGGCAGCAGGAATCATCAAGACCAATGCAGACCAGTTGTGTGGTAATGTGCAGCACCTTTTCAACTTCAGCGACTTTAGATCTTTAGATGTAATGTCATACACGATGAAAGGATGTGGATTTCAGGACAAGCATGACAAACACCTTTTATCATGGGAAAAGAAGCGGAGGTTGGGTACAAACATAAACACTTCTGTTTATACCGACAGCAGACTGGACTAGAGAACAATGAGTTCTCAAGGAAGTTGAGATCGTTCAAAGTTAGCAGGAAGATGTTCCAGATTTTCTGTAAGTCTTTAGTGGAGAGTGCAATCTCATCTACAGCATCAGAGCCAGGGTTTGTAAAAAGATGAACAAGCTGCAGGCTGGCTCTGTTCTGAGGACTCCTCTGGAATCCCTAGAGCTGATTTTGCAAAGGAGAATAATCCATAAAATGAAGAAGATGATGGAAAACCAGATCATCCTCTTCACAAAGCAGTAAGTCAGCAACAGTGTGTTCAGTCGGAGGCTTTTGTAGATCTGCATATTAGCTCATTATTGTATGACAGAGAAATGTAATAGCTACAACAGGTGACACGCTGATTCTAGTTTTCACTGCTTCCTCCAACTTCACTAGCTTCTTTCTCTTGTGCACTGCCCAGCGCAACGCCTCACATGTTGGAGTTCAAGTCTTAAATTTGTAAGGCAGAATCAGAGTGCAAGTCATCTGTGTGCTCCTCAACTTAGGTCACAAGTCCCTTAAATGTGACTCGGGTCCGGGATCAAGTCCCCCACCAATCAGCAACAATAACATTTTGAAAAATATAATAAAAACAATCAAATTACCCCATGTATCATGCATTTCTGATGCCTCGTCGTCTCATAGATTCTGTAATCGTGTTAAACATTCAGTCTGCATTTGTTTGACATTTCATGAAAGCGTGAGCAATAAAATGTAGTTTAAAATGTTTTGTGCCAACATCTTAATTAGATTAAAATAAAGAGAATTTCAGATGAAAAGGGCATTTCAAGATATCTCACCCCCCAAACTCGTGTCATCACTTAGAATGAATGTTTTGTGGCGCCTCTGATGTCATTATTAACTTTGGATCAGCATCGGAGACTAGCTCTGGAAGGCATGAGGAAGTTTGTGTGTGTGTGTGTGTGTGTGTGTGTGTGTGTGTGTGTGTGTGTGTGTGTTTGAGTGTGGGATAGAAACAGTCTGCAGATAGGAACCACTACCTACATTTCCACAGGAGTTCAACTTTATTCTTAGACGACATTTCTTCCTTTTCTATTTTCTCCATTTTTTTGCCTTTCCTTTTCCACCACCCCATTTCTCTCCAGTGCCACACTCTATTCTCCAGTCTAGTGCTCTTCAATTACCCCAGTGGCTCCACTGGTTTGTTAAGATAAGTGAAGCAGCAGCAGAGATAGGCCTCCAATCTGAAATAAAACACACCAACTGCTGTCTCACCTCATTGCTCGTGCTGGTGAGGACCGGAAGGCTCTACCCTCCCTGTGCCGCACTACACGAACAGACGTAAAGCAGAGCTAATTTACATTCTGTAACAGTCACGACTTCAGGTGACACAAACACAGCAATATTCCCTGACTGCCCTTTAGAAGTCATAAAAAATACACAAAGTTTGTTTTAGCACATATTGCTTTTGCTTGACTTTCTGTCCCTTATCAAAGCTTATCAGTCATCCATGCTTAAACAAACTTCACGTGGAAACACTTCAATATATTACATCTAGATAAACATGAAAAAAGTTCATCCCATTTGCCTTTTACCCAACTGTATCATGTGAACTTTTAATCTCATGTTATTCTTTTGCATAATGCTTAAGTGTTTGATCTTTTCTCTTTTGGCTTGTTTGTCTCTCCAGGTGTCCGAGCGCTGCAACTACGTTTATGTAAATGGAAAAGAAACAAGAGGCAAACTCAGGGTGATGGTTAATTTTACTTATGGTTTCCTGAACGCGCAGCTGGAGATGAGCGTATGGATGCCCCGCCTGCCCCTGCTCATTGACGTGTCTGACCCTGAGCTGAGCCAGATCAAAGGTTGGAGGGTCCCGGTTACTACAGGGAACAGGCGGTAAGAAGTGTCCAGGTGTTTCGTGTTTGTGGAAGTAACTTGATTATGAGGAAGCCAAACGCACCTATTTTAGGCTGTTAGCATATTCAATTCAATTCAGTTCAATTCAAGTTTATTTATATAGCGCCAAATCACAACAAGCGTTATCTCAAGGCACTCCACATAATAAAAAGTATTTTTCCAAAATAAAGATAAAATGTTGGAAGCTCACTTTGAAAAACATCTTAATTAAAGTCAGAGACTCTACTGCCTCTATAATCACCCCAAACATGAAAAAAAAACATTCATCTGTTCTCTGTTAGTTTGGTTTAGTCATTACTTGTATGTGCCTAAAACAAGCTGTTGCAAAAAGTCCCCATTTGTGATGTCACAAATTCACTCTCTGATCCAAGTCTCTCCAGGGTATCAAAACGTATCTGCGTATAACAGCCCAGGGAGAGGGGTGGGTGGGGGTGTGGCCAGCTTCAGCTTGTTTTCTTAAAGTGACAGAGGTCTGAAATGGCTTATTCTGGAAGGTGCTGATATTATCAAGAATAAACTGCTGAGATTGTGTTATGTGGGAGGGATTTTATGAAAAGGGCTTCATGAGCATGTTTATACAATTATAACTTTAAAAAAGTCATGATACATTATTCAAACTAACATACTGTAGTTTAGGTGGCACAGCTATGACTTTTAGTCAAATTATTCAAATGTATTATTTGTTAAACAAAAGTAGTTTTAGGACTACCTAATTCGTTTTTTCAAGAGTTAGCTACTGTATTAGCAAACCAAATGGCTAATAAAAAAGCTCTAGAATGTTGTATTTTATGGAATAAATGAATGAATGCTTGAATGAATGAATGAATAAAAAAATAAATAAATAAACAAAATTTGTGTGTTTAAAATTGTTTTAATGTCAAATTTTAAAAGTACAGTTAATTTGTTTTTGTAATGAAGCTGGTGATTTTAATAATTAATTAGTTCAACTTTGCTGAATCCAAGGCTAGTGCTACCTAAACAAGAATTCGGCATATTTTTCCTGTAAAGCAGGGGTATCCAATCCTGGTCCTGGAGGGCCGATATCCAGCACGTTTTTTGTTTTTACCCTTCTTCAATACACCTGATTTCATTCAGCAGGTATTAACAAGCTTCTGCAGAGGCTGATGAGCACAGGTGATTCAACAACTGGATTAAGTGTGTTGGAGAAGAGAAATAACTAAAATGTGTGGAATACCGGCCCTCCAGGGTCGGAATTGAAGACCCCGGCTTTAGAGCGTTAGTTTAGTTAACAGGGTGAATTTTAACATTTTCTTTTTAATTAGTAAAAGTCACAATACCAATATCAGGCTGACGTGATGACGTCAGTCCATTGATGAAACTTCTAGATCCTTTCAGTTCATGGTCCCTGTTTATGTAATTTATTTTCATTTGTTTTTGTGGTATAAAAGGACAATTTTCAAAAGATTTAGAATTTTTTTTCTTATCTGAATAAAATAATCATTTCAAAACCCAGTTTACATATATCGATCCTTCCACATGTAGCATACCGGCATATGCCACAGCATGTATAGAGTATGTAAAAAATTACATAGAATTTTTAGCTTAACAGGATTTTATAGAATCCCACATTTATGGATTTGATTGTTAAAACTGATGAAGTTTGGCTCATTTTTTCACAAGTGAGCAAAACACTTGAATGTGTGTGTTGCAGAAGTGCCTTCATAAATGTGTGGCACCCAAACCAAATGAAACATTTTATAGTCAGACCGATCAACCGGAGAATAAAAGGATACCCATCAAAAGTCACTTCTAGGATCTCTGTGAACATAAAGAAAAAAGTCTGGTCTGCTGATATAATATGCTTCGAGCAGATTCATCAAAGTTAGTGTTGTCTAGTCAAAGCAGGAGTAAACATGTTTGATGAAGACCAAAAACAACTTCATGTAAGATGTTCAGAGTGAAGCTGGAGGTGTTCTGGATTCAGGTTGTTTCGCTTCTTTGGAGCACCTGGCAGCCTTAATTCAACTGGCAGTCTTGGATTGGATTAAAGGCTACTTAAAAAAATACGAGGTCACTGTTTGAAAATCAGATTAAAACTTTAGCGGTATCATGATCCTAAACACGTTAAGATGAAAGGTTAGAAAAAAAAGATGAAAGGTTAGAAATAGTCAAATCAAAGCAGATTTTGGGATTTCTAAAGGAGCAATAGATGCAAGAAAATTACTGAACACCCCACAGCTGAATGAAATGACATTGGTCAATGCAAAATACCTGAAAGAGAGTCATGCATACCAACTGGACAACTGTGTATGTTGGTGCACCAGTGTGTAGGCGGGTGTAGACAGAGCAGCTGTCCTAGAAAAAGGTTAGCGGGATTTGAATCGATACATACAGTAAGGCCATTGTTTCCCCCAGTCAATACTAATTGATAATGACCCACAAAGCCAATACCCAGCTCTAGAAACAACCAGACAGTAGGTCAGGACTCCCACATTCCACTAGTAAATGTACTGTGTAAAAAGTGTTCACATTGTTTCACAGCTGTGTATTTATATATGTATATTTTTTTTTCTACCCTGATTGAGTAAACTTTATTTATACAGCACCTTTAAAGATAAATGTCACAATGTGCTTCATTCCACACCTGCATCAAAGACAAATAAATGTCAAGTAAATATAAAAAAACAAATAAGCTAAGAAACAATCATGTAAGAACAATAGGACGAGTGTGATGTTAAAAACGGCACAGACTCTGTCCTCTTTGGTTCCCAGCCATGAGCAGGGACAGAAAGCAGCCGACACCAGAGTCCAGGTGATGATGTAAAGCCCAATTTATACTTCTGCATCTGCATCAGGACGGAGACACGCAACTCTATTATCCGTCCTTGTGAGCCTGCTGGAGGGCCATCGCAAGGACAGATGGAGTTGAGCTCTCTTTCCTAAACATCCGTCCATCTAGACGGGGATGTCAAGCTTGTGATTGTTCAGGGTGCCTCTGTCGTCTACAGTGCCACCATCGCGCTCTCAAAAACATAAAGAGAGCCAAGGATATCTAGTGGCAGGCACGGAGCAGCTTGAAGAATACCTTTCAGAAAAACTCAAAATATGAACGTTTTATTCCCCCGTGACTGGAGGAGTGAAACGATGCACAGCAAGCAGTTTTTCCGTGGATGGAAATAACAAGAAATGTGGGTTTGGAGGTGGCGAGCGCATGAAGAGGTGGAGGAGAATGAGAGACAAATTTGTCAGTGTTAAAAAGTCTCTTAAATAAAAGAAAACACAATATAAACACACTATCTTGGACCAGATACATGACAGCATACCCCAGAACAGCGTTACGCCCTCTGTTGTCTTGGCGGGGAATTACTTTGCAACACTCTCCAGGAGACGGAGAAGTACAAGGGCAAATTGTCTCTGTCTGTGCGTGCGTTTCTCTACCTCGTGGAGATGACAGAGAAGTATAAATTAGGCTTAAGGGTAGAAAAGCACAGAGATGAATGAAGGTTCATTGTTCTGCATTGGCAGAAAAATCTACACTAGAACCTTGAGCTGAGTTCTGAACAGAACAAATAGCCAATGCACAGCACTTAAGCTTGGTTTATGCTTGACGCATTCACTTTCCGCTTGGTGATGTGGCTCGCGGATGGAACGCGCTTCACAACTCGCAGCGTTTATGGTTCGTGCGGCTTGTCTCTGCGGTGAGCCAATATTCTCCCAAACTGAACGGGGCAGCATGGAGCTCTACGGCATGCATCCAACACTACACCATAGTAGAAGTAGAAATTACTGTTTACAACATGGCATTCCAGCATTTTTTAACAGCGTTCTCGTCTTTTCCGACAGTGCGAGCTATTTCTCTCCAAGAATTATTAACAACATGTTGATCACGGTGATCTCTGAGAGCTGAATCATACAAATGTCTGTATTTACGAACCTCTGCCATACTAGTTCTTGCCGGTCCGCCATGTTTTTTTGTGTCCGACTGTCCTCGTGGTTAGAAATTTTCCTAGGTGCGCGTTGCGGAAATTTTGGGCCGTGCGGAGACGCGGTGGAGGGGCGTGGTAGTTAAAATGACGCAATTTCGCCGCACGGAGCCGTGCGGACCTCGTGGACGCGTCAAGCATAAACCAACCTTTAGAAGCAAAAAGTTCAAAGTTCAGCAGATGAGGACAATCCGGTAAGATTTTAGGGTAGGTATACTGTGAATTGCAAATACCCATACGGAACAAAAGAAAAGCCCAAATAACGGTCATCTCAACGTGAAATTCCCATCAGAAGTCACCCACAAATATCTAAAAGTGGTTTCAATGCATGCATCCCCAAGTTTGGTGATCTCAGGAACCATTTATTCTGGAGCAGGGATTAGAACCCCTGTTTTTCCGTCATAATCTGGAGAAAGGTGTCATTCAGCCAGGATGTAATAGGTTCAACACACCTTGGTAGATCGGCTGGGTTAAGGAGGTTTTCTGTTAAAGCAGAAGCTGATCAGCACATTTTTATGGGATTTATCTGTAATTGTTTCCAAATATACATGCCTTTGAACTAATTAACACCTAGAATAACGTTGTGTGAACTTGATGTTGCCTAGCAACTTTAAAGTTGTTGAAAAGATGTGATGGTGGATGAAAAATTGAAAAAATAAAGTTAGAAACATGAAACTTATTTGCTGCTTTAGTAGGTTTACCTGTGAAAGAGTTTTAACACAAAGTTAAGAATGGAGCTGATGAATGGCTAAAACTCAAAGCTAGCTTTGTTTACCTGGTGCAGGTGGAAAGCTGGCATGGTGTTGATAACCTTCAACAGGACTTGGACAAGGGGATTTAGCCAAGAGTTGCTTTGGTGTCTGTTGTTGATTCATACAGAATTAATTCCAGCTGCATTCCCATCGCATGTTAAGCTTGAACCTTGGGCTATATAATAATGATGTTTATTTGAACTGTAGCTCATGATGGGAGTGTTGTGCCTGCAGTGTAAAAACATTTCCACCAACCCTCTAGCACACCTGAGGTGCGCCGTGTGGCGGACCAGCTGTGTGTATGATAATTATATGATCATAGCTGAGAGGTTTGCAGCTTAACCTGTATCACACACTAACAAACCACTCAGCCGTGGGATCTTGGCTAATTTAAGTTAAATTGGTTTAGAGGAAAAGGTCACTCTGCATGTGTTACGCCTCCATGCAGCAGCAATAACAACGCTGCTGGGCTCTATGTTTTCTCCCTCTCTCTCTCTTTTATGAGTTCACAAATGAACTGCATGTTTCAGGTCATTGTTGTTGTTGGGAAAATGCTGGAAGCCAGTCTGGCTTTGTTCAAAGTGGGGTAAACTGTGAGCTGGAATATGCCTTTAATTTATGCATTCCAGGACATGTGTGTGTGTGTGTGTGTGTGTGTGTGTGTGTGTGTGTGTGTGTGTGTGTGTGTGTGTGTGGGTGGGTGTCCTGATAGCCTTTGTTACATTATCAACCTTTGTAATGAAGCTCCAGTAAGAAGTATTAGCCTGACAGTGTTTTATTGCCTGTGCATGTCAGGTCTACATGGGACAGTGAGGAAGACGAGGACATGAGGAAGGGCAGGGGTTGCATGCTGCAGTACCAGCATGCTACAGTGAGGGTGCTCACACCCTTTGTGGCCCGGCCTGTTGCAGACACGCTGCCTGACCCTCTAACTGCAGAAGAACCTGTTGAATACTTCCTTGGTTCTGATTGGGAGGTTAGAAGTCCTGATTTCACACATAACCAGTATTTTGGTTAGAAAACAACAACTTTATTTACCAATTTTGCTTGTGTTGACTAACAGGTGGATGTGACCAATCTTGTGCGCTATTCTGTGCAAGTAGCAGACCCTGATGTTGCCAGACTCCAGGATGGGATGATCCTGCAGGGACGAGCTGTGGGGACCACGACTGTGCAGGTAAATAATGAGTATCCCATGTGTGTGTTTGTGGTGTTTCAGTGGTATTAATGCAACTCCACGCTTTGGGTGCAGGTGCTGTCCCCGTTGACGTCATTGGTCCTGGCTGAGAGGAGCATTAGGGTGCAGGATGATAAAGTGAGTGTGACAGAACTGGGAGTGCACTTGGTTTGTGGACTCTCCCTGTCTCTTCAGCTCAGCCCAGGGAGCAACAGGGCTATTGTTGCCACGACAACCACTAGGGAGATGATCACGCAGCTCAAACAGGTAAATAGCAGGAAACTTGCTACACACAAAGCAATAAAAAGTGGAGGTTTCAGCTTGATTTATTACAGTAAAACTTCTCTTTTGAACGCCTGCCCACTTTTATTGTTTCCATTTTCAGTAACTCTACATTAAAGGTTTCTTTATTAACATTACCATTAATAACTATTACATGTCCTTAAGGTTAGGGCAAAGGGTGGTGGTGGGTCTGCTTAACAGTGCATTACATGTTATGGTTAAGCATCTGTTAATATTTTAACAGTTTACTAATGCTTAATAATGTACCGAGTAACATTAATAAAAGGACCCTCAATGTAAAGTGTACCCCCATTTTCTTATGAAGATACCTCTTCTAGGGGGCAGGCAGGCTGGCTGGCTGGCTGACCGATACAGCAGGAAGACAAAACAAGCATCTGGCACAGACCAACACAAACAGAGGATTTAAATACATGAGGATAATCAGGGAAACAAGGGAGATAAGACACAACAGACACATGAGGCTACAGGAAAAGATCCTGACAAAACTTAGGAATAAAGTTCATTTTGCTCTCATAGCTTCATAACCCTGACCTAGATTGAAGAATCTAAAACTGAATACAATAAAAAATGAGAAAAAAAAACTAACAAAACAAAAAATAAATAAATGTAACGCAGAAAAGAAAACATTGACTCATACACTTCTTGTATGAGTTTAATTGTGTTATGCTTTCTCTCAGATGCATGCCTTATACTGTGCTACACCGTTACAGGCAATTTTACCCCAGACGTGCCTCCACTGCCTTTTTCCATACTTTAATTAGGTAATTGTCTATGGTGCATAAAGTAACAATAGATGACACTCTAAGGATCACACATCTTAAATGTAAATATGCAGCTCATTGTTCACATTTTACAAAATGTTTTTAGTCTTTTGTGTCTTTAAACACTTAACATCATAGAAATGCATTTTTGTGTTTGCGAGTGTAGGGTTAGCATACGTATGTATTTTGGGTGCTTTTTAAGCTCAATATACTACACTACATTTGACCAATAAGATATGGATTTATATATAAATATGGAAATCCAGTCTGATTGGTCTTTGAATGTTTAACCAGAAGAGGCTACAAGAGGAACATAAACTGGATGCAAACAGAGACAGACAAGTTTACAGCATTCATTTCTTCTATCTTATTTATAAAAATAAAAGCCATGTAAGATTTGAGTCAGCCCGTCGATCAGATTATATTTTGTCCAACCATTCTAAATGTTTAAAGGAGAACAAAAAGATGCTTTAACCCCCAGAGACCCACGGTTGTAATATTACAACATCAGATTTAAGTCTACAAAAATAAACCTTCCCCATTTTTTTTTCTTTTTAAAACCACATTTACATTGCTAATAGGTCCTATTGTTCAGTTCTGCAACACTATTGACTGTTAAAATGTGTAAATAGGCCCATTTATCTGGCCTCCTAGAACAACATGTGAAAGTTTAAAAAAGATTTTGCAGTTGTTTTCTAAATTTGGGTTTCTGGGGGCTAAATTGTATTTGCACACCAGTTGTCCAAAGGTTAAAACATTTCTAAAAGTGCAAATTATGGATGCTGCTGAGAAAAATGTTGCCAGTGAAAAGTATAATCCAGGTAAAAATTGGATTTAGAAAATAAGTGATTGTTGTGTATTTGAACAAAATTGTAGTTTGTCGAATGATTTCCTGGTTTGGACTGAATTGAATAAGAGATTTAGAGGAGAGTCCCTGCTGGCAATTCAGATCAATCCCAGGCTATCACTGTTGTTATCAATATTTATCATTGGACATATAACAGTCGGTGTCTCTTTGAACATTTATGATGTTTCAAATTTTATGAACATCTTAATTAAATGGTAAAGAGTTCTACTCTTGGCAGAACTCCTCCAGGCTTGTGAAGATAAAACATCCATATTGCAAAGTAAACTGAGTCAGAATCATGTTTCTGGTAGAAAATCAGAGGTGAAATGTCCAAATATCAGGAAATAAGGCTCCAAATATGAAGTTTTCCTCTGATCTGGCACTCTTCTAGATCCTGAAACAGGTACACCAGGGCTTTTGGTACCCAGAGTACAACTTACGAGGCATTCATTCCTACTAGAGACCACTTCAAATATATTGATTAAATGAGTGAAAAAATCTATAAAGGTGTAAAATATGTATTTTAAAACATCTGTTTCTGCTTCTTTCAGCGTAAATGTTTTCTGGACCTTAACCGTCGTCGGCACTTGTATCTCCTTGTGAGAGCGCAACGATGAGGCAGACAGAGAGCACAGATGATCATTTTAAAAGCTCACTCACATTTAGCCATGGCAGCTTGCCAAGTTTAAAGCAGCGCTCTGTCACCGACGTTGACCAGAGCTCAGCTGCTTGGACGGCTGCTCGTTTGCACTCTTCCTGCTGCTCTGCCCCATCGATAACAAACCTGCTGTTGCAGATGACCAGCCAGTTGTGACTGGTAATGATATGCTCAGGGCGACTCATAATGTGTCCAAATACAAAATATAGGTCGTCCGGGATGACCCAGTGGTTCATGTTAAACACAGGAAGTGGGTCATGATGTGAAGTGTGTTTCTGTTCCTGATGTCACCCTTGTTGTGGCCCCTTTTAATATTTTCGTGAAAGGCATATATTATAAAATGTGATTAAATAAAAGAGAAAAATATATTGATTGATAAAATTGCTGCTTACAAAAGTTGATGTTGGGACATGAAACAGAACAGGTGGTCTTAGGGAAATCAGCAGAAAGGAAAAACTCACCTTTTGCATCCTTTTGTACTGCCACGTGGGTCCCTGGAAAAAAATCCATCTATTTATTTACTGGATCAGGAATTAAAATTTTTCGACCTAGTAAATTATAGTATTTTGAAATTGATGTATAAAGTCGACAAAAAGCACCTTCCAACAAATTTGATATAAGATTTGTGGAAAGAAAGAGCAGATATGATTTGAAAGGCAATAAAATATACATAATACCAAAACATAGGATAAATAAAAAGGAACATTGTGTATCAATATATGGAGTCAAAATGTGTTTGGTACTTAATTTATATTAATTTATATTAAGTACCGAAATCAAGAATACCAAAACAATATATATCTTTAATAAACATTTAAAAAAATGCTTAGCTTATATGATGCTATGAGAAAGACATATTTATGAAGTAGAGAGAATGAAAGGGAAAACACATGGTATGTTCTACTTTGTTTCTTTTTAGCTATTATTTTTTTGTGTGTTTTCTTTTGCATTGATTGTTTTCTCCTTTCATTAAATGAAAAGAAAAAAACATTTATGCGTGTATTATTTTTCTCTCCATTTATTGCCAAAGTTAAAAGAGTAAACCAGGTCAGACATTTTTTTAACTATAATAACTTTGTTGTCATTTGTATTTCTGTTTGGTTAAGGGGAACAGATGACATAAGTTTTGCTTCTTTCTGTTCCTTTT
>SSNQ01000562.1:2314946-2331141 GCA_006942095.1 Nothobranchius kuhntae
GGATGTCTTGTTTTATCTTTGAAATGGTAATTTTTTCGCGGCGACTCATCCCGTTGACAGATGCAGAGTCGATACCTTATAAACACAGTTTGGCGCCTTGGCAATGAGCGACACAGCAGCAGTGTTAATCACGTGACTTTTTCTTAAAGCAACACACGCATCGACACTGATCGACACAGGTTTCGCTCCATGAGCTTGACACTTGCGCCAGTGTGTCGGTGTTGCTGGACCCATCACTAGTTGAAACTCTTGAGTGATCATGTGGGATCTTGTGTTCGTTGGTTTTTAAGGTTAACTTCGTTTGTTGCAATTTTATTGACTTCGTTTTTAAAACACCTTCTGTTCCGGTAAAACTTTTAACATAAATTTTAACCAGGTGTTTTATGTCAATGAATTGTTTTAGAACTTTTATCAACTTTGTGGATTTAGAAACACCTTCTGTTTTGGTGAAACTTTTAATAAGTTTTAACCAGGTGTTTTTAATGTTGGTAACTGCTCTTTTAATGTAAACCTTTTTGAGAGTATTTTTGTTTAGCATTATCTTAATGATGCTCGCCATCTGTTTGCTTGTGTTTTTAATACCTTTTTGTACAAATAAACCCACTTTAAACTCCTCCGCCAGTTCTTATGTTACCCCCATCCTTCCCATTTTACCATCTCATGTCGGGATGTAACATAAATAGGGGCTCGTCCGGGAATTTTTTTAACAACAGACCGTGAAGGAATGTACAAATCCCCTGGTGGTGGTAATTTTAATGGTGTTTTATTTGTTTCAAGGTTTTAAACAACAGATGGCTTCGTGGATGACTGGCGGGTGCTTCTGGAGGCCCAGCTCCCACTGGAGGATCCACTGCTGGATGGGCTCTCAGAAGCTTCGAGCCTGATCCAGCCCAAGGAGAGGAGGATAAGGAACGTGGATCCAGAGATGACCCCCACAGGCAGGCTCAGGTGTTGCACCTAGCGGGTTAGCGTTGGTGGTTTACTCCACCATCTCGGGAGCACCCCAGGAAGGACAGGGGCTAAACCCCCTGCCTTTGCTGGTCAGAATGTGCAACAGCACATGTGCTTAATCTGCCCGCCTGCGAAGTGCATGAAGAGTAGGGAGTAGATAGCCTGTTTATTGTTTTGTCGGGGGTCTCTCTTGTTTTGATGTGATCCTCGCTTTTAAAGAAAAAGTTTTAAAAGTTACTATTGTGTCCTGTACTAACTTTTAACCTTTTTCTTTCGTTTACGTGTGGGGGTGTCACGGCTGCCAGCCTGGGGAGTGAAAAGTAGGAGCCAGGATCACCCAGGTCTAGTGATCAGCCGGACACTGCCCCTCCTCCTCCTCTCTTCCAGGCTGCTGAGGAGCACAGCTGAGCTGAATCCTCCTGATGAGCCACACCTAGGATAAAAAGGCTGTGCCTTCAGCAGTCTGAGAGACAGCAGTGCAGTGGTTCTGCTCCATGATTTGTTTTATTTTAACCCCTTCGTTCGTTCGATCCTTCGTTTTGATGAGTTTAACTCTTATAGTTGAAACTCTTGAGTGATCATGTGGGATCTTGTGTTCGTTGGTTTTTAAGGTTAACTTCGTTTGTTGCAATTTTATTGACTTCGTTTTTAAAACACCTTCTGTTCCGGTAAAACTTTTAAGTTTTAACCAGGTGTTTCATGTCAATGAATTGTTTTAGAACTTTTATCAACTTTGTGGATTTAGAAACACCTTCTGTTTTGGTGAAACTTTTAATAAGTTTTAACCAGGTGTTTTTAATGTTGGTAAATGCTCTTTTAATGTTAACTTTTTTGAGAGTATTTTTGTTTAGCATTATTTTAATGATGCTCGCCATCTGTTTGCTTGTGTTTTTAATACCTTTTTGTACAAATAAACCCATTTTAAACTCCTCCGCCAGTTCTTATGTTACCCCCATCCTTCACATTTTACCATCTCATGTCGGGGACGTAACAATGACCTACAAGGACAATGAGCAAGTTCATTCTAGAACTTCCACAGTCTAGATGTAAACACTGAGGCCAAAAACCTGCATCTGATAACAAATTTGTCTCCTTTCAAATCAAAACTTAAAACGTATCTATTTCAGCAGGCAATTTATTATTAGGGATATTCTGGTAGTCATCTGCCCTTTTATTCTTCGTTTTTGGCTTTTATGATTTGTGTATTTAATTTTGTTTTTTTATTCTACGATTTTGTGTTCTATCTTTTGTTGAAATCTTTTATGCTCTATGGTTAAATTTTGTTATATAAAGCACTTTGGTCACTTTCCATGGTTGTGGAAAGNAGGCCTACAGGGCGTGGCTGGTCTGTGGGTCTCCGGAGGCAGCAGACNTTTACCAGAGGAGCGTGAGTTTGGTCCGCATAGCCGGTAGTAAGTCGGACCTGTTCCCAGTGAGGGTTGGACTCCGCCAGGGCTGCCCTTTGTCACCGGTTCTGTTCATCACTTTTATGGACAGAATTTCTAGACGCAGCCGTGGTGTGGAGTGTGTCGAGTTTGGTGGCAGGAGAATCTCGTCTCTGCTTTTTGCGGATGATGTGGTCCTCCTAGCTTCATCCAGCTCTGACCTTCAGCTCTTGCTGGGTAGGTTCGCGGCCGAATGTGAAGCGGCTGGGATGAGGATCAGCACCTCCAAATCTGAGACCATGGTTCTCGACCGGAAAAGGGTGGCTTGCCACCTCCGGGTCGGGGGAGAGGTCCTACCTCAAGTGGAGGAGTTTAAGTATCTCGGGGTCTTGTTCACGAGTGAGGGTAGGAGGGATCGGGAGATCGACAGGCGGATTGGTTCGGCGTCTGCAGTGATGCGGACGCTGAGCCGATCTGTCGTGGGGAAGAGGGAGCTGAGCCAGAAAGCCAGGCTCTCGATTTACCGGTCGATCTACGTCCCAATCCTCACCTATGGTCATGAGCTTTGGGTAATGACCGAAAGAACGAGATCGCGGATACAAGCGGCCGAAATGAGTTTCCTCCGTAGGGTGGCCGGGCTCAGCCTTAGAGATAGGGTGAGGAGCTCGGACATTCGGGAGGGACTCGGAGTAGAACCGCTGCTCCTCCGGATCGAAAGGAGCCAGTTGAGGTGGTTTGGGCATCTGGTCAGGATGCCTCCTGGACGCCTCCCCGGGGAGGTGTTTCGGGCATGTCCTGCCGGCAGAAGGCCCCCGGGTCGACCCAGGACACGTTGGAGAGGTTACATCTCCAATTTGGTCCGGGAACGCCTTGGGGTCCTGCCGGAGGAGCTGGTGGACAAGGCCGGGGAGAGGACGGCCTGGAGCTCCCTAGTTGGGATGCTGCCCCCGCGACCCGGACCCGGATAAGCGGAGGAAGACGACGACGACGTAGTGACAGGTAAGAGCTAAGTAAGCCTCCATGTTCAAGGAGGTCCACATGTCAGCTGTTATACTCACTGCCACAGCTTGCTGTACTTCCCTTTTTACTCGTTCCAGTTCCTCTGCATGTTTTTTGGCCATCATTTCCTTAACTGTCTGAAAATGAATCAAAATCAAATCAGTCTAGTACTCAACACATTAGACCACCTGTCATTAAAGCAAGAAAAACATCCAGCTATGAAGTTCTCTGTGTTTTGCCCTGTTGAAAAGAAGGTAGGAATTTAAAACTGAATCCAGTTTTATACCCAAATGTGAGCTGACACACCGGACAGAAATTATTCAAGCATGCATGATGTTTGAATCGCAAGTATTTATTTTTGTTTGCTGTGTCATAAACCTTAAATCAGACGATGGTCTAATACATTTGTTAAGCACTGTATATATTACATGAGTAGCAGCAGCTATCTGAGACATTGTGTATACAAACCTTTCTGGTTGGCAAAGCATAAGATGGATCAAGGACCTAAATCAACCCCCTGAACCCCTCGCTCTCCACAATGCTCAGGGGTTGGCAGTCCTTTATATTCAGGACTGCTTGGTCCAGAGCAATCTTCCTTGATTCTAGATTTCAAAATAATAAAACATATATTAGTAAAACAACTGTGACAAAGCACGCCCTGTGTCTATATTGGTCTACCCGTGTTTGTTCTTGGTGTATTTGCTTCCTCTTCGTTATCATGCTTGACTGTAATGTCTCAGCATTGAGGAAGTGCTCTTATTTGTAAAAGACAACTCCGCTGAGCAGATCCGACATTTAACCTAATTAAATTAAATAAATTATTTACACTGAGAGTCAGTCACATTGCTGTTTTCAACTCTGACAGATGCGCAGAAACAAGGAAAGACAAACACTTACCTTATTTGCTGTTAAAATATCAAAATGATCCTACACAGCAGAAACTTTTCTTTTCCTCTCTGACTCCATTTTCTTGATGTAAAGAGTGGTCAAAAACCTGCATCTGATAACAAATTTGTCTTCTTTCAAATCAAAACTTAAAACGTATCTATTTCAGCAGGCAATTTATTATTAGGGATATTCTGGTAGTCATCTGCCCTTTTATTCTTCGTTTTTGGCTTTTATGATTTGTGTATTTAATTTTGTTTTTTTATTCTACGATTTTGTGTTCTATCTTTTGTTGAAATCTTTTATGCTCTATGGTTAAATTTTGTTATATAAAGCACTTTGGTCACTTTCCATGGTTGTGGAAAGTGCTAAATAAATAAACGTAATTGATTGATGTATATATATATATATAAATATATATTCTAATGTTTCTTAATATATGCATTGATTATATATTAAAAATATTAATTGTAAGGGCCTCAAAACAGTGCATGTTTTTCAATCATTGCATCATAATCAGTTTATAAAAAAATCTAAACATATAAGAAACTCATATTTCATAAAATGTTGTAGTTCATGTTTCAATTACATTTCAGTTACATAACACAGTCGTGTCTCTGGTTTGCAGGACTGAGAAGTTTGAGGATGTAAAAATCCTGCCATCAAACAGATGTCATGCACTTTTCACACATCACAGAGTTGGTTTCCTTCAGTTGCAGCACGTTGCCTCTGCAATCTGAACTCATTTTCTATCATTGCTAATGTGTTGCACACAGCAGGACTCAGCTTGGTAAACCCATAAAAGCCATTTGATTGCTTTTTCAATGGGAAAAAAATGTTGCTGATTATTCCAACCGCCCAGCCCCAACCCCCCTTTTTTGTCAGTCGCATGCTGCAAATTTGCCACCAGACGTTACAGTGTTCTCACCCTCAAGAGAAAAGGAACTATGGAGAGCATAGCAAGTCAGATGTAGCATGGCAACATTAAAGGTGTTTGTAATGAAACCGTTGTATTCATGCTTGAGAAAGCTGCAGGCATAAGTCTGGCTTGTAGTTATGTTTCCACCTCGTTTCAGATCAGAAAAACTGTTATTTTCTGTGTGTGTGTGTGTGTGTGTGTGTGTGTGTGTGTGTGTGTGTGTGTGTGTGTGTGTGTGTGTGTGTGTGTGTGTGTGTGTGTGTGTGTTAAACTATACTTTCACATAGGAATTGAGGCTGTGGTTGTATGTGCATGAGTAGGTGAAGGATAAGGAGGATAAAAATCAGGTTAACGTCGTCATTGGCATTGTTTTACTGTTTGAGCATCAGAACGAGTCCCCGCGCTGAGAGAACAAACATCTCAGCCCTGAAGCCGATCTTCATCCGCATACGTCACACATCACATGATCAGGAAGCAGACTATCCATGTATTAGGAGATCGTTTTGGGCCGTTCCTGTAAAAAGAAGTGAGGCGCGAACCGGAAAAGCGTCTGCCGATCACAATTCAAAAACGGATTATGAAAGAACGGATAACGCTCGAAACACATGGATTCTTCCTAATGTAAGCGGTGAGACTCTGCTTTGTTTTGGTTGTTTTGGCATTGACATAATCCTAGCGCGCAACGTTCTGTGACTCTTAAAAAAACAGTAAAAACGGTGAGAAACGCTGGCAGCGAAGGCCGTTAGCNCACACACACACACACACACACACACACACACACACACACACACACACACACACACACACACACACACACACACACACAAAGACAAGTAATGTGTCTATAGTTATATTGTGATGTCTTAGTAAATATTGTATTTGGTGAAAGATAAACTTTATTGTATTTATCCTAGTGGATCTATAATTAAACGGATAAACTAGTATTAGCACATCAAAAGTCAAGGAAACCAAAAAGTTATTATCAGGAGAGAGAGAATGTTTAAGTGGTTAGCAGCAGTGTGCTAGTCGATGGCCCCCTCCATGAGGCCACCACAGCTCAGCAGAACGTCATTGTAGCTTCTTCTGGGGAGAAAAACACTTACAGAGAAAATAAAGTTAACAGCTGAAATTGCACAAAATAGTACAGTTAAAGAGCAGATTGTAGAAGAAAGCAGTAGAGTGTGAAAAGTGGTCAGTGTATCCTCCAGCAGTCTAAGCCTATAGCAGCATAACTACAGAGATAACTCTGGATAATCTATCCTATTTAGATGTAGGCATGTTGGAGGCAGGGCAAGGGAGAGCCGTCTTTACCGACTGTACACTCCACCTCCCTCTACTCCCCCACTTGTCCAGATTTAGGCTAACACCAGATTTTAACCATAGGCCCTATCAAATAAAAATGTTTTAAGCCTATTCTTAAAAGTAGACAAAGTGTCTGCCTCACGGACTAAAGCTGGGAGCTGGTTCCACAGGAGAGGAGCCTGATAACTAAAAGATCTGCCTCCCATCCTAGTTTTAGATATTCTGGGAACCACCAGTAGACCTGCAGTCTGAGAGCGAAGTGCTCAGTTAGGAACGTATGGAACAATCAGATCACTGATGTATGATGGAACTTGATTATTAAGAGCTTTATATGTGAGAAGAAGGATCTTAAAATCTATTCTGAATTTAACAGGTAGCCAATGTAGGGAAGCTAAGACAGGAGAGATATGATCTCTCTTTTTAATTCTCATCAGAACTCTAGCTGCAGCATTTTGGACAAGCTGAAGACTTTTAACTACATTCTGTGGACTTCCTGAGAGTAATGAATTACAGTAATCCAGTCTTGATGTGATAAATGCATGAACTAGTTTTTCAGCATCACTCCTGGAAAGGATGCTTCTAATCTTAGCAAAATGTATGACAAATCCCAGAGTCGGTGGAACGTTTCTTAAGATTCACATTACTAATTGAGACCTGGATATGTTTAGTAATAATGCCATTCAAATAATAAAATACTGATTAATTTGAGATATGTCAGACTGGGCATGTTTACTTTATCCTACATGTTAAATTCTTGATGTTTATGTCTCTTCTTCCCTTCCCTTTCCTTCTTCCCTTGATTGTTTAGACTGTGTTGCTATTTTCTCTCACCCTCCTTAGTTCCCTCCTCTCATCTCCAATTTTTACTGATTCCTTTTGATATTTGTTTCCCCTCAAGTTTTTTTTTCTTTCGGTTGTTTCTTCATTTTCTGTTGTCTTTGAACATTTTGCTTATCAGACACAAGGTTAACAAAGTAAGAGTCAGCAATGTCAGAGTTGTTGGTCCCGTCTGTTGGACTGAAAATTTGAGATGACATACCTGCTGCTGCAGTCTGGTTCCAGCAAGTTTCCTGCATGTTTTGGATCATGAGCACAGCTGATTTGTTTAATTTAGTAATGAATCACTCCTGAAACTAAAAAAGGCTGGGGAGACATTTCAGCTGTTAGATTAAGGTGCTAAAAAGACGAACACACAGCAAAGAGATACATTTTGCTTTTGGTTCTACTAAACGGACATTAGGGAATGATAAAAGGAAGCCAAAACTGCCTCTTTTTAAGGGATTTGTTGTGGAAAATTCTGTTTTGGGATCTTTTTCACATATCAAAAAGTGTTAATACAGAATAATAAAGTATGCAAAATAATATAAAAATAAAGTTCAGGCAGCTTTAGTACCTCTAGATTTAGAAAAAAACTACCCAAAGTTCTACTTATTTGTTGTCTATTGTAGTTAGTGTGAAGGAAGGTAAGGACGACACGAGGTAGTTCTGCACACATTCTTTAACTCATTCACTGCCATTGACGACTAAAGTCGTCATTTTAGATCCAACCGTTCACTGCCAATGACGACTTTAGTCGTCATTGGCATTGTTTTACTGTTTGAGCATCAGAACGAGTCCCCGCGCTGAGAGAACAAACATCTCAGCCCTGAAGCCGATCTTCATCCGCATACGTCACACATCACATGATCAGGAAGCAGACCATCCATGTATTAGGAGATCGTTTTGGGCTGTTCCTGTAAAAAGAAGTGAGGCGCGAACCGGAAAAGCGTCTGCCGATCACAATTCAAAAACGGATTATGAAAGAACGGATAACGCTCGAAACACATAGATTCTTCCTGATGTAAGCGGTGAGACTCCGCTTTGTTTTGGTTGTTTTGGCATTGACATAATCCTAGCGTGCAATGTTCTGTGACTCTTAAAAAAACAGTAAAAACGGTGAGAAATGCTGGCAGCGAAGGCCGTTAGCGATCAGGAAACGGCTGGCAGTGAATGAGTTAATCACTCCAAGTGAATCTGGGTGACGGACCCCTAGATCTAAGAGAAAATGTTGTGGGGCTGGCTGGAGGACCTTGAAAGGTTAGTCATAAATAAGCTGAATAAGAGATCAGTGGACATCGTGGTGGATGAAAACAAACACTGAACTCAAAAATCCCAGGGGAAAAATGAGTGGGGCAGCCCATGGTGAAACAGCCCCGGGACCCGCACAGAATGGCCATCAGGCATGGCAAACCTGTAGGGGTCAACTGGGGAACCGGGGACTCAGGAAAAAACTTGGCCCGCGTACTGGTTGGCCAAAAACTAGTTCAGCCGGGGACACACCGAGGTCTTCCCTAACCCCAGAGCAAAGGCCCAGGAGGACTTACGACAGGCGGTCAGCCCAGTTAGCATCCGACAGGGTGGCCTGGAGCGCAGCCTTTAGGGACGGGTGGAATCACGTGAACAAACTGTTAGCCTGCAGGTGATAAGCGGTGGTGCGATGGACCTTCACCCCCAGACCAGCTGCCATCGCGGCCCACTACTCTGAGGCCCCGTTGCAGCTCAGGAAACCCAGGGCTAAACTTGAGTCGTGGATAAATGAGTCCACGTGCAATGCAAGAAGAAAATGTCGAATGGTTGAGAGGAAATGGAAAAAGGACAGGCTAATGATTTCTTTCCAGATGTTAACAAATGCTCTTCATTGCTATCAGGCTGTGGTGATGGAGGAAAGGAAGAAATATTTCTCAGATATCATTCAGTCTGCCTGCAATAAGCCACGTTTTCTTTTTAATGTTTTAGATAACGTCCTCAATATCAACCACCCTGCAGAAATTGAGATCTCTCAGGGGCTGTGTGAATCGTTTTTGACATTTTTTATCGATAAAATAGTGAGCATTAGAGCTCAGATACCGGCATGTCCTCTCCAGGTCGCTGCTGGATGCTGCTCTTCAACTTTTCGTCAATTTGAACCACTGACTCTGGATTGCCTGTGGAAGATCGTGGAACCCTTACAACCCTCAGGTTCTTCTACTGATGTGATTCCTCCCCGCCTCTTTAAGGAGGTTTTTTCCTCCGTGGGCCCTTGGGTTCTTACAATGGTTAATAGTAGCCTTTCATCTGGTGTGGTTCAAGAATCTTGGAAACAGGCTATTGTTCAGCCACTACATAAGAAGCCCAGTCTGGACCCCTCTACTGTGTTTAATTATAGGCCTATTTCAAAACTTCCATTCCTTTCAAAGGTTCTGGAAAAAGTGGTGTATTTGCAATTGACAGAGTTTTTGCATGCAAATGATATTTTTGAAAAATTCCAGTCAGGTTTTAAGAAGGCACATAGCACAGAGCTGCACTGCTCAGGCTCTAAAACAATATTCTTTTATCTACTGGCTCTGGTGATTTTGTGGTTCTGGTACAGTTGGATTTGTCTGCTGCCTTTGACACCGTGGATCACAGTCTCCTGATTTCACGGTTACAAGAGTCTGTTGGAGTTAAAGGAGTTGCTATGGACTGGTTTAAGTCCTATTTGGCTGAGAGGTAATTTTGTGTATCATTAGGTGGCTTCACATTGTCTCGCTCGCCTCTCGTATGCGGGTTCCTCAAGGATCGGTGCTGGGCCCGTTGTTGTTCTCTATTTGCTACCTCTGGGTTCTATTTTTACCAAACTTGGATGTTCTTTTCATCTATATGAAGATGACACCCAGGTTTATATTCCCATTAAACGTGGCCTACCCAATTCTTTAGATCCTCTTCTCAACTGCCTCGATGAGGTTAAAACCTGGATGTCTGCAAATTTTTTACATTTTAATAATGACAACACTGAGGTCATGCTTTTTAGTCCTAGTGTGTCTAGTGGGCCATGTTCTGCTGACCTTGGTCCACTAGCCCTATTTTTGAAACCTGTAGCGACTAGTCTGGGAGTCCGGCTTGACAGCGATCTGCTTCTGGAAAAGCAAATCAGTGCCATCACCAAAGCTAGTTTTTATCAGTTAAGGAGGATCACCAAGATTAAGCATCTGCTCTCAAGTAATGACTTTGAGACGGGGATTCACGTGTTTACTACATCACGCCTTGACTATTGCAACGCACTGTATCTTGGTCTTCCTCAGTCTCACCTCTCCCGTCTTCAAATGGTGCAAAATGCAGCAGCACGCCTATTGACGGGTTCGAAAAAGAGGGAGCACATTACCCCAATTTTAGCTTCGCTGCACTGGCTGCCTGTCGATTTTAGGGTCCAATACAAGGTTCTTTCATTGGCTTTTAAAACTGTACATGGCCTTGCTCCGCAGCATCTGTGTGAACTTTTAGTTACTCACTCCCCATCTTGGTCACTGAGGTCAGCCGACCAGTTTCTCCTGGAGGTGCCAAGAACAAAGAGAAAGCTCAGGGGTGAGAGAGCGTTCGCAGTAACAGTTCCAAGGTTGTGGAATGCACTCCGAATTCAGATTAGGATGGTTTCTTCACTGTCGGGTTTTAAATCACTTTTAAAGACTATTTTTAGTAGCTTTTATGTCAGTTTGATATATTTGTTTTTATCATGTTTTTACTTTGTGATGAACTTTTTATCTTATTTTTAGAATTTTTAGGGAACTTCTGTTCTTTTTGGCTTGTTAAGCACTTTGGTCAGCTTTTATGCTGTTGTAAAGTGCTTTATAAATAAAGTTGACTTGACTTGACTTGACTTGACTTGACTAAGTTGTGGGCTTCTGTCTGAAGTGATGTCCGAAGGTGGGCCAAAATGGGTAACCCAGGTTGACAGGAAAGCTTGAGCTACTAACGCTATCATGGTAGCGGCCAGGGGGACCACTTCCGGCCAACATGAGGTCCGGTCGACCATGGTCAAGAGGTGGGTGAAACCTGGAGAAGGAAGAAGGGGGCCCACTTGATCAGCATGTACCTGGTCAAAATGGTGGCCAGGAATTGGGAAGGTTCCAGTGGGATCTTAATGTGTTTGTGGACCTTTGCATGTTGGCACGGTATGCATGCTGTGGCCCACACCTGAACTGACTTGCGCAACCCAGGCCACATAAACTTTGACCCAACTAGCTTTACAGAGGCTTTCACACCTGGTTGGGACAGCAAATGCAGTGAATCAAAAACGCGGTGTTGCCATGAAGTCAGGACCAGGGGTGGCCTGTGGAGAAATTGCAGATCAAGGTGGGCTGGCCCGCTTGCATCTGACTCTTGCCTAGCTTCAAACCTGTAGGTGTAGTTTGGAGTGCCCAGATGTCTGCGTCTGTGTGCTGGTCAACCGCCATTGCTGAAAAGTTGATGCCCATAAAAACTGGAGCGAATGACACAAGTGAAAGACAGTCAGCCACAATGCTGTTCTTGCTGGCCACGAGCTAGGTGTCTGTCGTGAACTCCAAAATGGGAGCGAGATGTTGCTGCTGATGCATGGACCATGGTTCCAATGTTTTGGACATTGCAAAAACCAAAGGTTTGTGATCGATTACGCAGTAACCTGGCAGCCTTCTAGAAAAAATTGTAAATGGCGTGTGGCAAGATGGAGGGCAAGCAGCTCCCTGTCGAATGTGCTATATTTACGTTTAGTATTGCGTAATGAGCGGCTGAAAAAAGGCAAGCGACTGCCAGGTGCCAGTGACTTGTTGCTCCAAAGCCACTCTCACCACCACTTCCGAGGCATTGGTAGTCAGCGCTAGCGGGGAGGATGTGGAAGGGTGAGCCAACATTGCAGCAGTGTGTCCTTGGCCTTTCTGACCGGATTGCTCAGGTGGACCAGATCCCACTCCACGTTGTTGTTGGCCTTCTTCTGCTTGAGCTGACTGTAAAGCAGCCGCAGAAGCTCTGACGCCTTGGGAAGGAAATGGCTGTAGAAGTTCACCATCCCCAAGAACTCTTGCAACACTGTCTGTAGTTGTGGAAAATATGCCGCCGTTTGCTCTCTAAACGCGCATCACGTACAGTACGTAAAGCAAAGAATGGCCAGAGGTGCACCAAGTAATCAGGTTTATGAAAAAAAAAAACAGATTATTGTAAATATAGTATTAGTTACTGGACAACATGCAAACAACACTGAGGTAATCATTTAACTGGTGTTATTTCACACACACAGAATCCCATCTGTATAATCCAAACCGATCTTTCCGCTCTGGCTGGGAGGTGGGCGGAGCAGTGAGCTTCACCTGCAGCTGATGGGACGAGCAGGCTCGTTTCTGTCTCCCGGAACCGTGAGCTGCAGCTGTGCATGCTGCCACAATGATATGCTTTTATTTAGAAAGGCAGCCCTGTCATCAGCCGATTTTGATGGAGCTTCAGTCCCAAACGTTTTTTGTCTTTTTTTTTCACTCATTAGCCGATCGCTCGCCACTCTCTCACTCACAGCAAGCTGGGCTTTCTATCATGGTGACTCACTCGCATTTCCCCTCTCCTACTTTATTTGGTTACGCGGTGAATTAAAACATAAGGAATCCTAATATTGTAATTCACCAGTGTATTTTTTCTTGTTTGTGAGACGAGTTCCTCCTCCGTAACCATGTTACTGGTAACGAAGCCTAGAAAGGGCAACATTCGTCAGACATATTTTTTCCTACTGGCTGACATGAAATAATGTAATAGAACAGAGTAGACTTTATTAATTCCACAGTGGGGACATTCCCTCATTACAGCAGCATATATACTCAGAGGAAAAGAAGAAAAATAATATTACAGGTAAAACTGATTCCATCCATGTCTGCTTTCATAACTTCAATACAGTTTTTTTCAATCACCTTGCAACCATTTTCACAACTTTGATGTGTTTTTTCACAACCATAGACACAAAACTCACAACCAAAACTCTCCCCGTTTCGCAATTGCTTGGATGCCACACACATAAAACTTAGATCATTGGTTCATTTAACAACAACCACCAGTTCAGTTTGACACAACTTAACATCAAAGTATGTTTAAAATGCAGTTCATACATTACATTTCAAATGAGTGTATGTTCCCTTCCTTTCAATGATCTAACATTGATACAACTACTCAAAACAATAAGTAACTGTTGCAATACTCTCAGTGCTGTATGGATAAAGACAAACAATCAAACAATAGGTTACTGTAATTTGTAATTTGCTGTCCAATTCTGCCAACTCGTTACTGATGATTGGATGCACATTGTGGAATAAATATATAAAGAGGTGATTTGAAGCCAGCAAGAGAGCCAGGTTACAATGGAGGTCAAACAGTGGTGGGAGGAGAACGAAGAGGAAGATGTGTTGGTCAAAGGAATGGCAGAGGACAGGTGGTCGAGAACCTGTGGCCAAATCCACAACACAGAGTTGACGAGCATATAGAATAGAGTAACCACTGTTTTGTTTACAATATTTCAGTACAAAATTGAAAGCTGAGAAACACAGCATTTGCTTTTGTTTTAATTTTTGCAACTACACTGTAATTACTGTATTTTTGCTTTGATTAAAAAAACCTATGTTGCAGTATGATTGCACTATGGTGTGTTGCATCCATATATTTCAAAATTTGTTTGACTCCACTCTCTCTGTAGTATTCTCTCTACTACTGTAGTGTTTTCCCAGAGATTTGTGGACTGTACATGTAGTACCATACATGGTTATGTTCTGCAAGGTAGAATTGTAAGCTTGTGTATTTGTTTAGATGTTTTTTTCTACTTTTTTTTTGGCATCTAGTGTTGGCAGCAAAGTAAGAATTTTATTGTGCAGAAAAACCTTTTTTTACTTTCACTTTGTATACGACAATAAAAACTTTGAATCTTTGAAATATGAAACCTGTATCACCTATTGTGTTGTACAATATTAAATGATTGTTCTAACAATGACTTATTGAAACTATGGGTTACCTGTGCGTTGTTAACAGTAATACAAATGTCTACAATGGCCTGTCATGACCCTGTCATGACCTGATGTTTTGTATGTTTTGGCGTCACGAACAGGATTTTTCCTCTGAGAAAAGGGGCCATTGGAGACCATTCGACTCCGGCCTGGTGAACAGGATCCAGGCACAACCTGCCGCCGCTCAAACAAGGTAAGCAGACCTTTTAATTCTGCTCATTGGACTTATTCAAAAGCATTTGTGCCTTGAATTCCTAGTAGCTAAGGTCCTAAATTTTGCTAGAGTTTATGTTGGAAAAATTCATAGGTATATAGAAAAAGGTCTGGGACCTAATATAAACGAGAAGATAGTCTCACGTTTTGTTTGCCAAATATTCATCGACGGATGGATAAAATATAACCGGGTTATATTTAAGCAGGGTTGGAGGCCCTGGGGACTGGGGACCCCTAAATTCCACTCAAGGTCTGGGACCTGACAAAATTACGAGTTATATTTAAGCAGGGTTGGAGGCCCTGGGGACTGGGGACCCCTAAATTCCACTTAAGATCTGGGACCTGACAGAGTTACATTTTCATTAAAGAAGATGAGTATATGAGGAATATGATTTAGTTAAACACAATCTGTATGAATGCCGAGCTTCAGCCAATTCTGTCGGTAAAACAGATAGGGCTGGCTGAATAACTTGGATTACACAATAAGGGGGCATAGTAAACTCTGGGAGTAATAAATGCCTCTTTGAACTAGGAACATCATTTTTGGGCCTTTAAAGGTACCAAGTAACTGATAAAAGTACAAAAGCACATAAATATGCAAAATACACAAAGAACAGCAGTGCTGGGTCTGAAACATAAGTTTGGGACAGTATACCACCCACAGTCCCAAGGGAAGGTGGAGAGAATGAACCAGACGATAAAAGACAAATTGGCTATAATCTGTGCACAGACCAAAATGACTTGGGTAGATGCCTTACCACTGGCTCTCATGTCCATGGGTGATCTAGAGTTTTGTTTCAACAGTATTTTACAGTAAATTTGTTTTTGAACAAATGTTTGTGCAAGTGCAAAATTTCTTTAAACATGTGAATGCACAATGCAATGTTTTGAACACTGGACATCCTTTGTTACAAGTGATGACTGTTATGAGTTTTGTGTCTAGAGTTGTGAAAAAAGCCATCAGTGTTGTGAAAATTGTTGTAAAGTGTTTGAAAAAAACTGTAACTTCATGCTAATGACCCACAAGAACATAATCCTCTATTTAGTGGATGAAGTAAGCTTAACATGACAGATTTTTTTTTTTTGCAAAAAAATAAAATCAATGACTGTTAATATTCTGAATGACATGATATTGCAACCTTAGGAATTTAAATACTTTTACATTACATATTTGTGACATGTAGCTGTCACTCTTTAATATAGATAGATAGTAGGGGACGTGCAACAATACATGTACCCGTATTGAACCGTTCAATACGGAGCTTTCGGTTCGGTACGCATATGTACCAAACAATACAGTATTTTTTTTATTTATTTTTATCAATTTTTCTTCTGACGATGAGATCCAGGGGATCTGGGTGATCTGCGTTCGACTACTCCGCCTGAGGTCGCATTGTCGAGCGCAGATCCACTTAGCGCCGCCCACATGCTTGATAGCGAGACATGAAAAGTTAGCTAATTGCTAGTCATGGCAGCTGCCTCAGCGGTCCCCGAGATTGAACCTCCTCCTCCGTCTTTCAGATCTGCAGTTTGGAACTTTTTTGGCTTTCATGTGAAGCGTGACCCTGATGGTAAGCGCGTCGTGGACAAAACTACCACAGTATGTCGGAGATGCCACACAATGCTTAATTACGTCAGCGGGAACACAACAAATATGACTGTACATTTACGCCGACATCACCCTGATGCAAAGACAAGTGGAGTCAGGGAACAACAGCAACAACCAAGCATGCAACAAGCTCTTCCCGAGTCATTTAGAC
>SSNQ01000562.1:2342282-2371377 GCA_006942095.1 Nothobranchius kuhntae
CTTTTTTTCTCCTGTAATACGTGTCATCGCTGCTGTGACGTCTAGCTTTCTCCACTGAGGAACAATAAAGGGATTTTCTATTCTATTCATCTATCTGCAGCCTTTCCAGTTCCTGTTTTATCCATCCATCCATCCATCCATTTTCATCCGCTTATCCGGAGTTGGGTCGCAGGGGCAGTAGCCTAAGGCGAAAGGCCCAGACTTCCCTCTCCCCAACCACTTGGGCCAGCTCCTCCGGGGGAATCCCAAGGTGTATCCTGGCCAGGTGAGAGACATAGTCCCTCCACCGTGTCCTGGGTCTACCTTTAGGTCTCCTCCCGGTTGGAAGTGCCTGGAAAACCTCACCAGGGAAGCGTCCAGGAGGCATCCTGACCAGATGCCCGAGCCACCTCAACTGGCTCCTCTCAATGTGGAGGAGCAGCAGGTCTACTTCGAGCCCCTCCCGAATGACCGAGCTTCTCACCCTATCTCTAAGGGAGAGCCCAGCCACTCTTCAAAGAAAACTCATTTCGGTCGCTTGTATCCGCAATCTCGTTCTTTTGGTCACTACCCAAAGCTCATGACCATAGGTGAGGGTATGAACGTAGATCGACCGGTAAATCGAGAGCTTCGCCTTCTGACTCAGCTCTTGCTTCACCATGACAGACCGGTACAATGCCTTCATCACTGCAGATGCAGCACCAATCCGCCTATCGATCTCATGCTCCAGTTTTCCTCACTCGTGATACTTAAACTCCTCCACTTGGGGCAGGACCTCATCCCTGACCCGGAGAAGGCATTCTACCCTTTTCCTAATCAAGACCATGGTCTCAGATTTAGAGGAGCTGATTCTCATTCCAGCTGCTTCACACTCGGCTGCAAACCGCTCCAGCGAAAGCTGAAGATCACGTTCTGATGAAGCCAACAGGACCACATCATCTGCAAAAAGCAGAGACCTGATCCTAAGGCCACCAAAACGGATGCCCTCCACACCTTGGCTGCACCTAGAAATCCTGTCCATAAAGGTTATGAACAGAATTGTTGACAAAGGGCAGCCTTGGCGGAATCCAACTCTCACTGGGAACGAGTCCGACATACTGCCGGCAATGCAGACCAAGCTCTGACACCAGTCATACAGGGACCTAACAGCACGTATCAGAGGGCCTGGTACCCCATACTCCCGGAGTACCCCCCACAGGGCCCCCTGAGGGACGCGGTCAAACGTCTTCTCCAAATCCACAAAACGCATGTAGATTGGTTGGGCAGATTCCCTCGCACCCTCCAGGACCCTCCTAAGGGTATAGAGCTGGTCCAGTGTTCCACGGCCAGGACGAAAACCACATTTCTCCTCCTGAATCTGAGGTTCAACAATCCGACGGACCCTCCTCTCCAGAACCCCTGAATAGACCTTACAAGAAGGCTCAGGAGTGTTATCCCCCTGTAGTTGGAACACACCCTGCGGTCCCCCTTTTTAAATAAGGGGACCACCACCACGGTCTGCCAGTCCAGTGAGACTGCCCCCCGATGTCCACGCGATATTGCAGAGCTGCGTCAGCCAACACAGCCTCACAACATCCAGAGCCTTAAGGAACTCCGGGCGGATCTCATCCACCCCTGGAGCCTTGCCACAGAGGAGCTGTTTAATCACCTCAGTGACCTCAGCACCAGAGATTTGAGAGGCCAACCCAAAGTCCCCAGACTCTGCTTCCTCACTGGAAGACGTGTTGGTGGGATTGAGGAGGTCTTCAAAGTATTCTGCCCACCGATCCACAACGTCCTGAGTACAGGTCAGCAGCACACCGTCCTCACTATAGATAGTGTTGGTAGCGCACTGCTTTCCCCCATGAGGCGCCGGATGGTGAACCAGAATCTCCTCGAAGCCGTACGGAAGTCTTGCTCCATGGTCTCACTGAACTCCTCCCGCACCTGGGCTTTTTCCTCAGTGACCACCCGAGCCACATTTCTTGGACTACCGGTTGAGGTGAGTGCGACTATATCTAGTCAGAACCTCTCAACCTCACACACCAACTCAGGCTCCTTTCCCACCAGAGAGGTGACATTCCATGTGCCAAGAGCCATCTTCTGTAGCCGAGGATCAGACCGCCAAGGTCCACGCCCTCGCCCGCTCCAGAGGGGGGCCCTGGTAATCCACATCTGGGCGAGGGACCACGGTTTCCATTTATATAATTCACCATAAGAGGTCTTCGGGCTGCTCTTTGTCTGATCCCTCACCTAGGACCTGTTTGCCATGGGTGACCCTACCAGAGGCAGAAAGCCTCAGACAGCTTAGCTCCTAGGATCATTGAGACACTCAGACGCCTACACCATGGTAAGGTGGCAGCCCAGGGAGAGGAGTTCCTGTTTTACTTTAGGTTAAATCTTCTCATGGGCCAACAAAATTGTTACGTCCCTCAGCTCGCTAGGAGTGATGTGTAGGAGGGAGTAAGATATGTTGTGTGTAGAGTAAATAATAACAAAGTAAATGTGTCACCAACAAAGGATTTTTATTAAACACAAAGAGCCTATAAAAGGGAAAAAGGACTAACACAAAGTGCCACGCCAAAAGGGCTGGGAGGAGGAAAAGTGTATAACTAAAAATATTCAATATGTAAACAAAACACTAAATTAACAAGCGACGTCCTGTTAAGCAGAGACGCTCAGGGGGGAAACCAAAAAGGGGAGTCGAAGGCCAGTCCTAAGTCACAGTACCAGAAATCCTAATTATCACGAGTCTAAATCACTAAATCACCGAAGTATTTCAAAGCTAACACACACAAGCACACGAGGAGAAGAGAGAAGCCTGAACACCTTTGTGCCCAAACTTCCCTGTACCTTCTCACTGACTGAGAGCAAGAGAGCAGCTTTTAACAGCTGTCAAGTGATTGTCAATAATTAACCACAGCTGGGTACTGGGAGACAGGCAAGGCGGAAGCCACTGAGGCCATCTTGTGGCCGAAAAGGGGCACTGCACGTAACAAAAATAAAAATACAATTTTATCTTAAATGAAAATGCAATATCTCACCTGTTAACTTTCATGTTTTGGAGCAGAAAAAGAGCATAAAACCAAAATATTTAAAGCTCAGTTTGCTCCACTGATTTACTGTGATACTCACCTGTTCCAGCCAGATACCTGCATCATGGGGCTGAGCTGAGCTGAGGAGGAGACTCCTGTTGTTTTGTTCATCTTCATCATAATAATGACAACATTAGATGACAACAGGTGCTCACATGGGTTTGTGCTGCTGAACATGTCTGAGCAGCTTGACCACGTTGTTGTGTGTCGGGGAGGAAAAATAAAAACTACAGCAGCCACATAGTCATGCTGATTTGAGTGTGCCACTGCTAGTTGGAGTTATCTCAGCTCTGTCTGGAAGTTAGCTGGAAAACTTTCTGTTTCAGTCGTGAACACATTACTGAGCGGTTAAAATCTCTGTTTCTGGGCTTCAACGTTGGCAAATAGCTGAGTAAACTCAGCGCTGAGTGAGAGGAGTGTTTAGTTTGTCCAAGACAGCGGAGCTGCTGACACCGGCAGCAGACGCTGGAAAAAACACAAAGGAGGGGGCGCTTTGGCTCCACGCTAACACCGCAAAGCATCACGGGAGCTGTAGTCTTTGAGGTAAAATCGGCCAGTTGGTCAGTTTTAATATATTTTTTATATTTATCTCGCGGGTCTATGGAAGCCCATTCCCACCACTCAGATAAAAAAAATAAATATTATCTCATAATTATGACTTAGCTATCTCATAATAATGAGATACTATCTCATGAAACATTAAAAAGTAAGCTGAAGTGATATATGGCAAAGATGAACCAGTTAAATCATACAGAAATGAGAGCTTAGTTCACTGTCATCCATCCTGTCATTTGTCCACCTGTCTTTCCGTAATGTGTCTTGAAGAAAAATCCTCTCCTCAGCAACACCCCTCAGTTCCTCCTGATGGATCCCAGGGTATTCCCTGGCAATAAAGAATATATCAGCCCTCCAAGTTTTGTCCGCCCCAGGGTTTCCCAATGAGACATTCTTGGAAATCCTCCAAAGGATGGCTTCCTAATCAGATGCCTGAACCCCGTCAGCTGACTTATTAGATGGGAAGGAATGGCATTCCTTCTCTGGGCTCCTCAGGATGACAGTTATTTACCTCATCTCTCAGGCTTGGCCTCGCCACCCTTTAGAGTATGTCCAATTTAGCTGCTTGTATCTGAACCTTTATTTGTTCTCTCACTATCCAAATACCGCAAGCTTGGGTGGGGGTTAGGATGTGGATGCAGCTCCTTCTTCTACCACAACACACTCAGTACTGAAGTCAAAGCCCTAATCTATTAGTCCATTTTCTGATGGTAACATTGGTAAAAGAATCTATGGAACAATAAAAATAAATATTTAGCTCTACTGATGAAAGAAGACAATAAAAAACTTTAGTGGTATGATTTGAAACAGTATTCCCTTTAATTGATTTTTGTAGTTTTTGTTAGCAAAAACACTAAAGGAATACATATTACAGAAATACAGAAATAATGCAGCATGCATTTAACTTTTAAACCAATGCAGTCAGGATAAATGAAAGCAAAAAGGTGTAAATTGGGCAGAAATTGTATGATTTAAAGGTTTATTTAGGAGTTACAGCAGACGGAACAGAAGAGAGTGTGCTTTTATTACAGCCTGTAGGGAGATAAATCATCACTCTGATGGGAACAATTATAACTGGATTTTTAATAAGGTGTTGACAGTCAGGCAGTAAATCACTTTGGAATTTTCTGACTATGTGAAAATGTAGAAAAAGGTTCATGACCTCTTCAAAAAGTTGTAATTATGTTGTTTTATGTTAGCTAATTATTTTTATTATAAAACAAAACATTGTGAGTTTTCTGTTTAGTGAAGAAGTGGATACCACTGTAGAAGCTGGAAGATTTGAGAACAAAAAGTGTTCAAACATTTTTTTTCTAGGAATGATAAAAAAACACAATTTTAAAGGATTAAGTCCAGGTTTAAACTGAAATATTTCCACAATCGAAGAAAAACCTCCTGTATCAAAACTAGACTTGCTCAAAAAGTGGAGATTTTCGGGATGCGTTTCCTTTTGTGTTTCATATTATTTTTTTAACTCAGTCATATGCTACATTTTGGTGCAGCTTATTTACACAGGGCTTGCACATACAAGCATCTTCTTCCACCACAAACAACTCAACACTCAATATGGATTATTTTCACCTTCCTGTAAAAAGGAGCTGAAGAAAAGGGGACATTATGTTGACTTGACTCATTGATTGCTTACTATGCAGTTCATGTAAACATGTAAGCCACGTCTTTATTAATTAGCGACATGCAGCTGATAAGTCAACTGGATGTTTTCTTCAAACTAGAGAAATAAAGAATGTGGGTGAGGCCCCCCCAGCTAGATCAGATCTATCCAGCAGGCAAGCCAGGAGCTGGAAAATTCTCCTAGAAGTAAGAATATTGGTTTCAATCAGTGCTGAGAGATAGTCATGCTTGATCATGCAATACGTTACTGGCGGTGTGTGAATGTACTATAAATGATATGAACTCCAAAAGAATCCAACTCAACCTTCTTCATAAAGGATGCAAAACAACCAATATTAGTTAAAGTGGCAGTGTGTAGTTTCCTGGCATTAGGGGGCAGTACATACATACATTTTATGGAGGTTTTACACCAGATCTCTGTGACTTGCTTCAGAAAACATTCCGGTAAATGTTGTTACCTGTGGAGAAGACAGCATGCAACCTCGGTGTGTCTCCTCAGACTTGATGGTCCTTCAGATAATTCCATTGAGAGAATGCAATGCTGATGTTAGTTTTCTGGCGCTGTGGTTTCCAGATCTGCTCGTGTCCTGCACCTGCCAATGATGTCATCTTACTACGGCAATACCATTCAGCCAAAATGTATTGCATCTTTTTTTATTCTGTTCTTTCTCATTTGGAAAGAGTTTAGCAGTTTTTTTTTAATAAAATTCATGTTTCTTAAATGCTTTTAAATGTGGTAGCATAACTTCGGTAAATCGTACATCCAGCCAAACATCTAGTGTGATGTCATCAGCAGGATCCCGAGTTGGCCAGAAGGAAACACGGTGTCTAACATGGCATCCCCCATTGATGCTAGACCCGCGCCCTATGTACTTTAGCCCCGGTTTTTAAGGTTAAATGTTACGAAGCCGCCAATGTTTTTCAACAACTGGACAACATTTTATTTGTTTTTAAATTAATATTTCCAGAGATTAAAGGTAAAAATGCACATTGTCACTTTAAAAACGTTATATAGCAGTGTTCATAAAGCATAAATTCAATATTTTACCTAAAACATGTAAAACAGTCACACTTTTAAGCACAGTATTGCAGAATGCAGTTCTGAATTTAACACACAATGTTAAAGGTTTAAGTTTTTTTATTTGCTGTTAAACCTAATAGCCATGCTCTAATAACAAAATACAAAAATCAAATATGCAGCTCTGGGTCTGTTATTTCTCAGAGGTAGCTTTGCAGTAATACAGTCAGAAAGATCGTTCTGTAATAAAGTGGTGGTGGATGAAGGGCGTGATTGCAATCTCAAAGGCTGATGAGGAGCAAAGAGTGGAAAACAAAGAGTCCAGTTTGACAGATAATCACAGAAATGAAAAAGCAGATAGCATGAAAAGAAAATAAATAAAGTTCATTGTGTTACAGCCCACCTACGCCCATTTCGAGGAGGAGCCAGAGCCGGGAGACCTGGGGATGGACTGTGCAATCTCTGGGCCAGAAGTTGCTGAGGTAGTCAAACAACAACACAGCGGCAGAGCCCCGGGGGTGGATGAGATTCGTCTTGGATATCTCAAGGCTATGGATGTGGTAGGGCTGTCGTGGTTGACACGTCTCTGCAACATTGATGGTCATCAGGGGCAGTTCCTGTGGAGTGACAGACTGGGGTGGTGGTCCCCATCTTGACCGGAGTGTGTGTTCCAACTATAGGGGGATCACACTCCTCAGCCTCCCTGGAAAGGTCTACTCCAAGCTACTGGAGAGGAGGGTCCGATCGATAGTTGAATCTCAGATTGAGGAGGAGCAATGTGGTTTTCGTCCTGGCCGTGGAACTGTGGACCAGCTCTATACCCTTGCAAGGGTGATGGAGGGGCATGGGAGTTTGCCCAACCAATCCACATGTGTTTTGTGGATTTGGAGAAGGCTTATGACCGTGTCCCCAAGGGCACCCTGTGGGGGACGCTCCAGGAGTATGGGGTGGGTGGCTTTCAGTTAAGGGCCACTTAGTCCCTTTACCAGAGGAGCGTGAGTTTGGTCCGCATAGCCGGTAGTAAGTCGGACCTGTTCCTGGTGAGGGTTGAACTCCGCCAGGGCTGCCCTTTGTCACCGGTTCTGTTCATTACTTTTATGGCGCAACCATGGTGTGGAGTGTGTCAGGTTTGGTGGCAGGAGAATCTCGTCCCTGCTTTTTGCAGATGATGTGGTCCTCCTAGCTTCATCCAGCTCTGACCTTCAGCTCTTTCTGGGTAGGTTCACAGCCGAGTGTGAAGCGGGTGGGATGAGGATCAGCACCTCCAAATCTGAGACCATGGTTCTCGACCGGGAAAGGGTAGCTTGCCAACTCCGGGTCGGGAGAGAGGTCCTACCTCAAGTGGAGGAGTTTAAGTATCTTGGGGTCTTGTTCACGAGTGAGGGTAGGAGGGATCGGGAGATCGACAGGCGGATTGGTTCAGCATCTGCAGTGTTGCGGATGCTGAGCCAATCTGTCGTGGTGAAGAGGGAGCTGAGCCAGAAAGCCAGGCTCTCGATTTACCGGTCGACCTACATCCCAATCCTCACCTATGGTCATGAGCTTTGGGTAATGACCGAAAGAACGAGATCGCGAATACAAGCGGCCAAAATGAGTTTCCTCCGTAGAGTGGCCGGGCTCAGCCTTAGAGATAGGGTGAGGAGCTCGGACATTCGGGAGGGACTCGGAGTAGAACCGCTGCTCCTCCGGATCGAAAGGTGTCAGTTGAGGTGGTTTGGTCATCTGGCCAGGATGCCTCCTGGACGCCTCCCTGGGGAGGTGTTTCGGGCATGTCCTGCCGGCAGGAGGCCCCCGGGTCAACCCAGGACACATTGGAGAGGTTACATCTCGAATCTGGTCTGGGAACGCCTTGGGGTCCTGCCGGAGGAACTGGTGGAGGTGGCTGGGGAAAGGACAGTCTGGAGCTCCCTAGTTGGCATGCTGCCCCTGCGACCCGGATAAGCGGAGGAAGACGACGACAACTACGACGACGACATTGTGTTACAGGTGGTGGGATTAGCAGGAGAACAAACTGAAAAGAAAAATAAGATGAGCTGACAACAAGCTAAGGTGCAAAATAAGAAAATCTAAATTTACATAAGACACCAATTCACCAAGACACTCATTTAAAATCGTTAAATATTTGTATGGGATTTGTAGAACATCATAATTTCATGTTAAAGCAAAAGTGTCATTTTCTGCACTTTGTCATGATTTAAAAAGATAGTCCATTTGATAAACTTACAGGAAGCTTGAAGGTTAATCACAGCCACGCTAGTTTGTATTTGGTTATTTTACCATTTCCTAAGTTGAAAGGCTTTTATTAAACATCCTATAAAAGCACATATTAAAGCAATAACCCAAGATTTTTGCTAAAAAGTAGCTTCTTTAGTTATTTTTTAAGATGTTTTGTTTTTTGTCTGAGAAAGCTCATTGGATGAAAAGCAAAACAGTCTCAAAAATGCCACAAAAATAAGTCTATAGCTTTAATGCTGGCGTCTGTAGTTTGACATCATCGAGGAGAAGAGGAGATTTTGAAATGTAAACGACATGGACGTCACTAGGATTGAGATATGGGGGGGGGGGCTTAGCCCCAGGAGCTTGACCTTGAACGTTTTTTGTCACACCCTGCAAAAACTTTGTCAATTAATTCATTATATGAAGAACATTTAACAAAACCTATTATTTTATCACTTTGTTTTCCTTTCCTACCTTTGTGCATTTTCTTTCTTCTTTTTATAAAAAATAACACTTAATCAGTTAATTAGTGGGGTCTATGTTGAAGAAAGATTTTATATAAGTCCATTAAAAATTAGATATGCTATATTTCCAAATAAAGCTATTCATTTCAGTCTACTGCACTTAACAGGGGGAAATGTTGTAGTCATTTATTTAATTTGTTTAATTACAACTTGCTTAATTATAAATGTTACTGAAATGTGACAATAAAGAACAAATGAATAATTGTCAAACTTTTATTCTGCCAAATGAGTGTGCAGTTGACAGTTTTAATATATGAATAACACTGCTATGATATGGAATAAAGGAGTATGTAATTAACAATTACAAGACAAAATAACAGTATATATAAAAATATCCAGCAAGTAGTAGAACTTATAATACAGAAAGTCAACTATACAGATACAACTTGACATAAGGTTGCAGGTCACATGATAATTATAGTTTTTTTTTTTTCTCAAGGTCTCTTACCTGTTCAGTCCTAAACAGAAAACTGTTCAATTTTGCTTGGGAACTTTGTGCTCAGGTAAATGCTCATAACGGTGCGCTCGCCCCTGTTTTCGCTGTAGATCGCTGACCTTGACCATGCAGATCTCCTCAGCATCAACCACCTGGCCTCTCTCCTGTTCCTCACTCACTCTCTTAAAAAATCTTCGTATATCCATCTAGCCAACACATTGAAAAACATTTTCAATTTCTAATGCCAAGACAAATGCTACTATGCCATTTAGTTTTCACTCACAATAATTGAAACAGCCATTGGTGGATAAATGGGACAGAATATAGACAACTGTTAGCCTAATATAGCCTATGTTTGGTTGCTCATGATGATGGCATTTTCCATAACGTCACATTAAGCTGCCAAAATTTATGTTAAAGTTAGATGAGTACAATATCTCCTTTCTTTACCATAGGTAAACATAGGAAATATTAAGCAACTGACAACCCACATGGAAAGAAGTCATAAACATATAGGTTTTAATATATGTTTTGATATAGCTTTTGAATATATGTGACATATACAAAACTGGCTGTTTACTATATTATAGATACATATATGTACCTATAATATATATATATATATATATATGTATATATATATATATATATATATATATATATATATATATATATATATATATATATATTATANCTGTAGATCACTGACCTTGACCATGCAGATCTCCTCAGCATCAACCACCTGGTCTCTCTCCTGTTCCTCACTCACTCTCTTAAAAAATCTTCGTATATCCATCTAGCCAACACATTGAAAAACATTTTCAATTTCTAATGCCAAGACAAATGCTACTATGCCATTTAGTTTTCACTCACAATAATTGAAACAGCCATTGGTGGATAAATGGGACAGAATATAGACAACTGTTAGCCTAATATAGCCTATGTTTGGTTGCTCATGATGATGGCATTTTCCATAACGTCACATTAAGCTGCCAAAATTTATGTTAAAGTTAGATGAGTACAATATCTCCTTTCTTTACCATAGGTAAACATAGGAAATATTAAGCAACTGACAACCCACATGGAAAGAAGTCATAAACATATAGGTTTTAATATATGTTTTGATATAGCTTTTGAATATATGCGACATATACAAAACTGGCTGTTTACTATATTATAGATACATATATGTACCTATAATATATATATATATATATATATATATATATATATATATATATATATATATATATATATATATATATATATTATAGAAAAAATATATAATATAGAAAAATGGTCAATAATATACACATTCGGCCATATTCTGATTCAGGTTTTTAGTGTGGAGTGATCTTTGTGCCACCAACTGGAGTGTGCAGTGATAAATCTGCAAGAGCACAACCTGCTCTGCAGTCGTATGCAGCCCTCTCTCTGCATGGTCAACTCCGTCTCTGTCTGCACAGATCTCTCCCTGCTGTTGCTCAATTTGCAAGTTTAAAAGCAATGTAGCCTCTCCGTCAGCCAATCAGACAGCTCTCCATTATGCAATCAAAGCATGTCCAGGAAATACTGCAAGGAAAATTGCACTTTTTTCAGATAAAGAGGACTTTATATAGTTATATTTAATTAGGTTGATTAACCCTCCTCTTTTCCTGGGACATTTCCACTGTTCACTTCCTTTTACACATCAAGGGATCATTTATGTCTCACCAAACAGAGAAGAAACACTTTATATGTTGAAATTAAAAGTCCTCTTTAACTGAAAAGAGTGCAATTTAACAGTTTTAGGAATGGGCCATGTGTCTTTTCTGGAAGTCAAATATGGTCACCCAAATCATGACACATGAATTACAACAAAGTATTTTGCAGGCAGTGGATGGTGACTGGTAGCTAACCAGCAGCAGAAAGCAGTTTAATAAGCTGTTAAATTGGTGTTTTTCTGTAAAGCAGTATTTTCTGGACATGCTTTGATTGGATAAAACAGAGCTGTCTGTGATTGACTGTTGGAGAGGCTACTTGTTGAAAGAAGGGAGAGATTTGCATGCACAGAGACAGAGTTGAGCCCACAGAGAGGGCTGCAGCTGCTGCACACAAGTGCAGAGCAGGTTCTGTTTGTGCAGACTCATTACTGTACGCTCAAGTTGGTGGCACTAAGTCACTCAACTGAACTGAACTGGCTGACCCATTAATCATGTCACTTCAGGGGAGTTTTCCGACCATTTTACTTGACATCAAAGCTTTTCATTATGGTTTGCGGCATATAAACATGCTAGCGGAGTTAGCATTAGCATGTCGGTGCGGTAGCATTTTCCTCTCTCTGAAGTCTGAACTATAACCTTGAAATATTAACGGTGTGCTGCTGTTGCTGTCTTACCCTAATGTGATGTTGAGTGACTTACATAAGCGCTGAGCAGGGTTTGCTCAACGATATATAGGTTTTGCTGTATCGCCCCGACCCCTGACTTGTCAACAAAGCTGCGGGAAGTGGAGGAAGTTCTTTCTTGATACTTCCTGTGTGCGATGGTGTAGTTCTATATTCATTAATTATTATTTCTGTTTCAGACTAAAAAACTCATGTACCAACTACACATGTCGTGATTGTGTTGAGCATGTAGATGTGAACAAATAAAAAAAGTTAACTGAAAAAAATTAAATAAAATAAACCAAAATGATAGGGGGGCTTGTGATTATTTTAGGGGGGCTGAAGCCCCCCTAAAATGGACCTAACGACGTCAGCGCTAAACGACTACAGCACAACCATCCCAGACCCTCGGAAAGAGCTAAAAGTTATGCACACAACACAGCCTTGTAGGTTCAAGAGAAAAGTAATGTTTTTAATATGTCCCTGCTCAGACACACCTGGTTCTAACTGCTGAATTATCCCCTCAACCTTCACTGGGTTCTGCAAAAGCTTCTTATCTTTCATTTTTAGCAAATGAGTTTATTTTGTTCATTTAAGGATCCCCATTAGTCTTCACCATAGTGAAGACTGTTCTTCCTGGGGTCTCCTCCTTTCAAAATAAAAACATATACATTATATATACATTGAAAGATAAAAAGAACATACAAAGCTGGTCAAGACACACAGGTAGTTCTAATAACACCTGAACACCATGGCATTTGAGACTGATGCAACCAGTGTTACAGCGGGACTAAAGAAATGATCAGAAACAGGTTACAGTTTGATGATCTAGGAAGGTATAAGATTGTGACGTCTGTGCAGTGATCAGGTGAGCAGACCTTTGTGACTTCTTCTCCAGCCTTCAGAGAGTACAGACGCTTTTTTCTCAGCTCCCTTATCGGCTTCCCCAAGGCTCTTGTCCTGTCTGCCTACAGAGCACTTCTCTGCATTTCTCCTGAAACCACTACATTCAACGTGATTGACAAAATTTTCTCTACGATGAGAACGGAGAAGGGGGCTCCCACCTGTCCCGAGGGGACATTCGCATCGGGATATGCACTCGATTCTTCTGGCGAATCGTGTGCCTCTCTCAGCTGTCCATCGAGGACGTGGAAGATTTGTGGATATTCGGCCTAATGATCACTGGATTTCTTCTGATTGGAGTGGGAGGATATCTGGTTTTCTGGAAATTTGGGAAGACGGGAGCGATTGGAGTGCGACCCGTACCCACGGAATGTGCCGCTCGTGCGGTGACCTCGCGCAAGATGGATTTGATCTCGGAGAGGGTCGCCGGACGATGCGGGGATGTGGAATGTAAAATTGGCTTCACTAGAGACTACAAGACGGAGGGGAAGATTATCTCTGTCTACCCTAAACAAAGTCATGTTTATCCTTATCTGACGCCATAGCAGCCTCTCAAGGCTGCCTCAACACACCCCCACAAAAGGAGGAATGCCGACAGATGCTGTGTCCCGACCTTCACCCTCTTCCTTCAGGCTGACATGTCTGCAGGGACCTCAATGTGCTCTCTGTTCCTTATCTCTCCCTCCCACCTGTTGTTCTGCAGCTGGTCGATGCGCCGCAGTGGCAGCTCCCATTGGAGGCTTCAGGATCCCGCCCACCCCCACCTCCCCATTGGACTCTGATGTTGTATACGTGCTGTCTGTGCTTCCATGTCGGGTGTTTTTTTGCATTAGAGTGCTACACCCTGCTGGTGTAACCCTGTTAATGCCTTTTTTTCCCCTCCCTGAACTTTCCTCATGTAACACCCTTTTCATCTAACTATTAAGGTAGCGCGACTCATGTTGCGAATGACCGCAGTCACCAATTCTTGTTATGTGTCTTACCCATGTATGTCTGATCTTTGAATTGTGTGTGCTGAAACTGAATTTCATTTCTCTGTATGTCCTGCACATGTGGAGAATATGACAATAAATGACTTTGACTTTGACTTTGACGACCTGCTGTCATGCCAAGAAGGGCACGGCTGCAGATTCACGCCTGCAGCAGCGAATCTGCGGGTCTGCAGCTGTAGACTATTCATCACGTCTTCCTCATTCTTCACGATGCGCTTGGATGAAAAAATCTGCCTCTTTTCCTCTCAATCATCTGATGACATCTTCAACACACCACACTGCTGAATTAGTAACGCACGGATTTTGTTATCGGCAACGGAAACAGCATTACAATAAAAGAAGATGGTAATTAATTAGATTACTCATTACTGAAAATAACTATTTTTTTAGTAACACCGTTAATTTAAATGACATTATTCCCATCACTGATAAGTCACTAATTCCTTAAAATCAATTGGAGTAATTACATCTTTTATCTAATTAAAAATCTTTTTGTATGACCATTTTTTAAAGATTTGCTTTGAACCTGCCATGCTTATTGATTAATGTTATTTCAGACGGCAGGATATTCCAACATAAAACTGCTCTGTAAAGGAGTGCATTAGTTCTTGGCAATGGGAGACTAAAGGTTACATGGGAGGCTTTCCTCGTGTTAAAGCCATGGTCAGTAGCAGCTTTAGCAAACAAGCTAAAAGGTTTATGAAAAGTCCCAATTTTGTGCAAGGACAGAACCAGGCAACAAGCCAGTCTGTCATTTACCTTCATCCATGACAGACTATGATGCATCTAGTTGGCACTGGCTCTCAAAAGACAACCAAGAACTAGCCTAGCAGCTCTGTTCTGAGCTTTCTGAAGTTTATCAAGGTCCTTTGTAGCAGCATTGGGCCAAACAGCTGGTCAGTAATCTAAAAAACACAAGACCATGACTGTATAATATGTTTTCTGGTTTCTGTCAACAAATAATGAGCATTGCGCCTAATTACAAAAGTGCTCCTACTCATTTTATTCACAATGTTGTCAATATGCATAGTCCATGACATCGTTTGGTCTAATGTAATGCCCTGCAGTTTAGTCTCTTTTACTTGTTCAATCCGTCGACTCTCCAGAGAAGTGTCTAACTTCTGATTTGTTCTCTCAAAATTGCTGGAGCCCAATATCATACAGTTAGGTTTTTAAACATTCAGTCTTAGCCTGTTCCCCACCAGCCACTCAGAAATAGACTTAGCTTCTGCTGGAGCATAACATTGACCTGATCTAAACTTGAAGCTGAGACAGATATAGTTGTATCCTCTGCATATACAGTCATATGTGCTTCACTGCATGCAAAAGAAATATCATTAACAAAAATACTATGTCACAAAGGGCCCAAACAACTCCCTTGGGGAATTCCACACAAAACAGTGACAGTGTTTGAAGGGTTACCGTTAAATGCAACACATTGTTTCCTATTAGACAAGTAACTGCTCATAAAATTGATAGCAGATTTTTTTTAACCATATGCTGATAATTTCCTAAGTAAAAGGCCATGATCCACTATATCAAAAGCTGTGGTAAAATTCTAAAACACTACTCATACCAATAGCTTCCTATCAATGGGTCTCAACCATTTATATGTAAGAGCAGTCAGTGCTGTGCTGGGAGATTAACCTTCTCTATATGCATGCCGAACATCAGAGTAAATACCATTCACACTAAAATAATGTTAAATCTGTTTAAACACCACTCCCTCCATCAGTTTGCCCAGAACTAATACATAACAAATTGGTCTACTACTTAGCCCTGTATATGGTTCTTTCGTATTTTTAGACAAAGGTATGACTTTTGAAATCTTCCATCTTTCAGGATAGACATTCATCGAAACATAAATTAAATATATGACCTAGAGATTTGACTAATTGTTTAGCAACAATTGTGAAAAGTCTTCCATCCATGTCATTAATTCGACAAGCTCTGTCATTATTGATATTAAGTAGCATCTTTTCCATTTCATCCCCTCTACATATTTAAACAGAAAATGGTTGTCTTCAACAGGTAAACATATAAAACCAGCAGAAAGTTAACACTTGCAATTGTAGCTAACGCTACAACAAGCTAAAACAGTAGTCCGTTGTAATCTTTTGCTAATAACTTAGCTCCAATATCGTCGTTGTCTTCCTCCGCTTATCCGGGTCCGGGTCACTGGGGCAGCATACCAACTAGGGAGCTCCAGACCGTCCTCTCCCCGGCCACCTACACCAGCTCCTTCGGCAGGACCCCAAGGCGTTCCCGGACCAGATTGGAAATGTAACCTCTCCAATGTGTCCTGGGTCGACCCGGGGGCCTCCTGCCGGCAGGACATGCCCGAAACACCTCCCCAGGGAGGCGTCCAGGAGGCATCCTGACCAGATACCCAAACCACCTCAACTGACTCCTTTCGATCCGGAGGAGCAGCGGTTCTACTCCAAGTCCCTCCCAAATGTCCGAGCTCGTCACCCTATCTCTAAGGCTGAGCCCGGCCACCCTACGGAGGAAACTCATTTGAGCTGTAAATCGAGAGCCTGGCTTTCTGGCTCAGCTCCCTCTTCCCCACGACAGATCGGCTCAACGTCTGCAGCACTGCAGACACCGAACCAATCCGCCTGTCGATCTCCCAATCCCTCCTACCCTCACTCGTGAACAAGACCTCGAGATACTTAACTCATTCACTGCCATTGATGACTAAAGTCATCATTTTAGATCCAACCGTTCACTGCCAATGACGACTAAATCGTCATTTGCATTTTTTTACTGTTTGAGCATCGGAACGAGCCCCCGCTCTGAGAGAACAAACATCTCAGCCCTGAAGCCAAACTTCATCCACATACGTCACAGATCACATGATCAGGAAGCAACACATCCATGTGTTTGGAGATCGTTCTGGGCCGTTCCTGTAAAAAAAAGTGAGGCGCGAACCGGGAAAGTGTCTGCCGATCACAATTCGACTACGGATTGTGAAAGAACGGATAACGCTCAAAACACGCAGCTTCTTCCTGATGTAAGAGGTGAGTCTCCTCTTTGTTTTGGTTGTTTTGGCGTCGACATCATGCTAGTGCAACGTTCAGTGGCTCTTAAAAAACCCTTGCAAGGGTATAGAGCTGGTCAACAGTTCCACGACCAGGACGAAAACCACATTGCTCCTCCTCAATCTGAGATTCAACTATCGATCGGACCCTCCTCCCCAGTACCTTGGAGTAGACCTTTCCAGGTAGGCTGAGGAGTGTGATCCCCCTATAGTTGGAACACACCCTCAGGTCACCCTTCTTAAAGATGGGGACCACCACCCCGGTCTGCCACTCCACAGGAACTGCCCCCGATGACCATGCAATGTTGCAGAGACGTGTCAACCACAACAGCCCTACAACATCCATTGCCGTGAGATACCCAGGACAAACCTCATCTATCCCCGGGGCTCCGCCGCTGTGTAGTTGTTTAACTACCTCAGTAACTTCTGCCCCAAGATTGGACAGTCCATCCCCAGGTCTCCCGGCTCTGGTTTCTCCTCGGAATGCGCATAGGTGGGATTAAGGAGCTCCTCAAAGTATTCCTTCCACCATCCAACTATAGCCCCAGTTGACGTCAGCAGCTCCCCATCCCCACTGTAAACAGTGTGAGCGAGTTGCTGCCTTCCTCTCCTGAGGCGCCGGACAGTTTGCCAGAACCTCTTTGGAGCTGATCGATAGTCTTTCTCCATGGCCTCACCAAACTCCGCCCACGGCCGAGATTTTACCTCGGCAACTGCCACTGCTGCACCCCGCTTGGCTATCCGGAACCACTCTGAGTCAATGTCCCCCACTGCTCTCGGGACGCGGTCAAAGCTCTGCTGGAGGTGGGAGTTGGAGGCCGTCTTGACAGGTTCTTCTGCCAGGCATTCCCAGCAGACCCTCACTATGCATTTGGGTCTTCCAGGTCTACGCGGCATCTTCCCCTGCCATCTGATCCAAGGTGGTGATCAGTTGTCAGCTCCGCTCCTCTCTTCACCCTGGTGTCCAAAACATACGGCCGCTCCAATATACAAAAGATAAATCATTTTTCGTCCACCACAACCCACTTCCACTGTTAGCTTACATTTACTGACCAACATTAATGCAATGCAGTTGGTGTGCTAGGCTGACTGAGGCATCTGTATTGTCCCACAGTGCATGCTGGGAACTGGGGTGCATTCTCGTTTATTGACAGCTCCCTATTTTGGACAAACAACTCTATTGGTCAATGCTCTAGGCTCGTGTAAATGATTGATTTTTCTGTAGAGGCCAGGAGAGAGACCAGGGAAAAATGTAAATTATAGGAGATCATCTAGAGTCAGAAAGTCAAATTTAAGCATTTAAAGGGTTCTTGTCTTTAAACTGCGTACCACGTCTTTAAAACAAAACAAACTTTTCTTGGGCTTTACCACGGGCAACTAATAATCTACACCAGCCTCTGAAAGCCATGTGCATCTTTCACCTTTCAAATCAAAGTTACCGCTCAGCCTATAGATCTACTCAGACAAGCTGCACAGGGCCTAAAAGCTGCAAGATTTATAAGGAAAAAAGTAGCATCATCTACTCAGGAAAACTCTCAAACTTCTAACAAATATGTAGTCATCACCCAGTCTTCTCTGAAGAGTTAGTATTCAAGCACGCAGGCCTTGTGGTTTGCATCAAGCAATCGTTATCCTCCATCTGAGCTGCTAAACATCCTGTCGAGATCCCCCACCAGCACATCTAGGACTCTGAATTCCCACAGTTTGCTGTTAGCCAAGCGCATAAAGAGTGCTGAGGGAGCGGAGACAGCCCAGATAAGAAATAAAAGACCACACACAAGCCAGAGTGCAGAATACAAATTGTACAAATTGTGGTGTTGGATGAAAACTTATTACAGACAAAAAAAAATCTAATTTTATAACATGACAAAAATAATCACATTAACTAAGATTTTTTTTTATTAGTGCTTATTTTATTAGTGCATTCAGTGTCCTTGATGAAAAATCTACTCAATAGTCAGATGCTGGTTGTATTGATCCCACAGTACAACTTCTAGCAGTGAGGGTACCCAACTTGTGGAGTTGTGACATCTGGACAGATGAAGGAAGAGAGAGAATTTGCTCCAGTAATAGGTCTGTTGTGTCCAAACATGCTCTTCTCTGTCTCTCTGGTGAGTAGAAAAGGCATGTGTTGCACTGAGAGACAGATGGTTGAAAGCAGATTTCTTTTGGTGCCAGGAGGGAGGTGGCAGGAAATGAATTGAAAAGAAAAAGAAAAAACTGTGGGAGAGAAATAGAAACGATGAGAATATTGTCTGAATCCAGACCTCCTCGCTGAAAATCCTTTGACTTAAAAACACAGAGCCGTCAGAGTAAATCTTGTGTATTTTTGACAAGATAAAAAATCAAAATGCCCAGTAGGACTTGGAGACTTGCAGGCATCAATAATAACTTCATCCCTTCCCAATTATTCTTAGTCCTGACTTTACAATCTTGTTGAATACATTGTTTGTGTTCACAGGCTATGGCAAAGTTTAGAGCTGCTCATTTTGTTCAGAAGTGTGTTGTTCTCACATAAGGGAAAGGTGGGGGCATATTTTGTCTGCAAAAATGTTTAGGTAGGTGGTAACCGTCAGAGTGACATCCATGTGAATGTCAGAAGGCAGGTACAACCAATACATTCCTGCTGAAACTGAAAAATGGCTTAGCAGACAGATAAGGCTGCAGAAGTTGAGATAAGCAGCATTTACAACACGAGGCAGCACATGCTGGTGCTAAGTTAGAACAAGTCATCCTTCAGGACTCAGAGAGTGGAAGATTAAAATAGAAAGTTAGGAAACACACACACATGCACGCACATCTGAAGTTACACACACACACTTCTCAGTGTCCTAGTGGTAGAGTGTCCACCCTGGGACTGGGAGATTGGGGTGCAAGTCCCAGTTGGGTCATACCAAAGACTTTAAAAATGGAACCCGTGTCTCCCTGCTTGACAGTCAGCTTTAAGGGGTTGGCTTGGGGGTTAAAGCACCAAATAGGTCACACACACCCTCCACAGCTGCAGTTCACCGCTCCCCACAGGGATGGGTCAAATGTGGAGATGAATTCCACCAGTGTGTGATGATCAATGGGACTTAAACTTTAACTCACATTTATCACAGATAACTTCACTGTTATAATTTCTAAAATGCACCTTTTAATTTTATATATTGATGTTACAGGGAGGGCCGCACAGTGGTGCAGTGGTTAGAGCTGCTTCTTTGCAGCAAGGAGGTCCTGGGTTCAAATCCTGGCCTTGGGTCTTTCTGCAAGTGGATGCATGGATTCTCTCCAGGTGCTCCAGCTTCCTCCCACAGGACTGTCAGGCTAATTGGTCTGTCTAAATTGTCCTCGTGTGTGTGTGTGTGTGTGTGTGTGTGTGTGTGTGTGTGTGTGTGTGTGTGTGTGTGTGTGTGTGTGTGTGTGTGTGTGTGTGTGTGTGTGTGTGTGTGTGTGTGTGTGTGTGTGTGTGTGTGTGTGTGTGTGTGTGTGTGTGTGTGTGTGTGTGTCCTGTGTGTATGTCTCTGTGATGGAGTGGCAACCTGTCTAGGGTGTACACCTGTATGCCTGTAGACTGCTGAAGATAGGCAGGTACAGAAAATGGCTGGATGGATGTTACAGGGAGTAGGAGTAAGAAAGGTAGAGGACATTGGGTAGCAACAAAGAGTGTGGAAGAGAGGTGATGAATCATGTGCAAAACGTTTGAAATGGGTGGAGAAAAGTGTCAGGTGTGATAAAAGTTTTCAGCAACAATGAAAGGCAGGAGTGAGACCAACTATGTTGTCTGGTTTAGAGACAGTGTCCATGAGGACGAGAAAGGAGGCAGAGCTGGAGGTTGATGTTCTCTTTGGGAGTGATAAGGATGGATAGGATTGGGAATTAGTCCATTAGAGGGACAGCTCATATTAGATGTTTTGGAGATAAGAGAAAACAGACTGAGATGGTTTGGGCATGTCCAGTGGAGAGACAATGATTACACAAGATGCTGAGATTGGAGCCACCAGGCAGGAGGGTGAGATGAAGACCACAGAGGATGAGAGGATGTGGTGAAAGAGGACTTGAAGGTAGCTGTGAGGGTGGAGGTGCCACACTCCTCACGTTGGCTCAACATAGTGAGCAATTAGTAGGAGTGTGGCGTGACGAAACCCAAATGCGGAAGTGCTAGTCAATCAATCAATCAGATTTATTTATAAAGCGCTTTTCAAACAAAGTGCTACTCAAAGGGCTTTACAAAATGACCCCAAATTTCCATAACAGTTTAAAAACATTAATACACACACACACACACACACACAAGTAAAAAATTATATTTGGCTGAGTCCAGATGAACCAAGTAAGGTAAGGCAAGGAAACGCCATCAGAGGAGCCGTCTGCCCCGGCAGCATCAGGTCTTCCACACTAAGTCAGGGCGCTCAGAGGAGAAGGAGCATAGACCCCCACCTCCACTTAAACACTACCTATAAAGTGCCCAGGAAGCAACAGTCGACCACCGCCCCCAGGGCAGAGGGCCCCTACAGAGAAAACACTGGATTAAAATGAGTAAATCTATGAAAGTAAAAGAGCTAATATAAAGGGACAAAAGTAAGAAAATAAGTAATAAATAAAATCATATAGACAGTAAAATAATAATATTAAATAATGAAACAGTGCAAAAATATAATCACATAAAACATGCAAAGCAAGCAATAAAATATAATCATGTAAAATGAGAAATAAAACTGTAGTAAATAATTAGATAAAAGTTAACCTAAAAAGATGGGTCTTGAGCCTACCTGGACTTAAAAACATGAACATTCTCTGTGGCCCTGAGGTCCTTTGGCAGCTCGTTCCAGAGGCGAGGGCTGTAATACTGGAAGGACGCCTGGCCGTGAGTGTGTGTCCTGACTTTAGGGATGACCAGGAGACGCCTGCCAGAGGAGCGCAGAGGCCGTGAGGGTTCATATGGTAAAAACAGTTCTGAGAGATAAGAAGGCCCAAAACCATTAAGACACTTAAAAATCATTAGAAGGACCTTAAAATTGTTCCTGAAACATACGGGGAGCAATGCAATTATTCTAAAACTGGTGTCATGTGCTCCCTCCTCCTGGTCTTCATCAGGACACGTGCTGCCGGATTTTGTAGAAGTTGTAAGCCTGAGATGCTCTTTTTGGAAAGACCAGAAAGCAGGGCATTAAAGTAGTCTATCCTACTGGTGATAAAAGCATGCATCAGCATCTCCGTATTGGCCCGAGAGAATGGGGTGGACTCTGGCAATATTCTTTAGATGATAAAAACCTATTTTTGTGATATTTTTAATGTGTGGGATAAAAGTCAGCTTAGAGTCAAAAATCACACCCAGGTTCTTCACTTGTTCAGATGGATTAAAAGACAGAGATTGTAATTTTGGTAAAAGCCTCTTTTTCTGGGCCTCAGGACCAGTGACTAAATGGATGACGTCTAACATGCATCTAGGAATGCCGGAATGAGCCTTGAAGGGAAATGAGGACGTGGTAATGCTACAGAAAGTAAAATGAACCTGGCCTCACAAGCTGATGTCTTGCGAGGCCAGGCGCCTTGCTTATGAGGACACTGTCCTTCCTTGGTCAAAGAAAATGGTTAAATGGAACAGACTTGCATCACGTAATGCCATGTGACATGGGAAGTAACATAAAATTTTATATGTATAAGCTGCAATATAAATATATAATGAGCCTTTAATAAATTGTGTATAAATTGGTTAAATTAAATATATAAGTGAGTTATTACCTGCTAGCCAATTGAAGCTACAACTACTATGCAACTAACCAATCAAAGCTAACTGCTTTGGATATAAAAACATTTCAGATGTCTGACCGATAGCTGCAATTAGTTGACTTACATTTAAACTTGAAATTTGCCCCCGAAGTAGCTGTTGGCCTCTGATCCGTCATCCTTTTGGGAAATTTTTGACAAAAGCTAGGCTACAAGGCACCTCCCATGTATCCTTGCTCAGCTAGCTAAACCATAGCTAATTGGCTAACAAACAGACAACAGATACCTTGGCAGAACATGAACATTGGAACACGCCTTGGTGGTTCCTGATGACATATCTCCTAGGCACCAGGGGCGGGACCAAGACATCAAGGCAAGGTTCCTTGGCATTGAAAAACACTCTCTGGGCGACGTCATATTAGAAGCCATGTTTTCTTCTATGGGAGCTCGTGAGGACAAAATGCATTTACTGATTTCTAACAAATGTTTACAAAACTTTTGTCATTCATAAATGTTTTTTTACCCGTTTACCTCTTCACTCTTTACCAGTGATGAAAGGCAGTCTGATGTGCTTTATTTTGTTGTTGGACGTTGCACTCCCTGACCCTAAAGGCTCAACATTGGTAAAGTTCTTACATGAACACAAAAATACTGCTTGCTTGCAATGATGTAGGTATGTACTGCCTCCTATCACCAGGGAAAATACTCACTGTCACATTAAGGAGACTGCAGGCACAGATTTACATCTGCAGACGGCATCTGAGCTGTTGCGGGGTGATTAAAACTTCTGTTGAATTGAACTATTAGACTGAAATTCTTGATCTTACTAGAATGCCTATGAGAACAAGTAACATGCTGCACAGCATCCATAAATTAGTTTTGAACTGTTGCTCACTTTCACTTTTTACATTACATGGACAAAGAAAAAAATGAAGAAAAAAAAAACGCTGTTACAGAAGCCTGCAATGTCCAAAAAAAAAAAAAAAAAAGAACAAATACATGTGGTGCTTGGATATAGAAATAGACGGCAAAGTATCAGTGGACACTGAGCCCTGAGCTTTTGAGAGTCATATTATAAACTGACTGAGGATTTTTTTTCCCCCTGCCTCTAACTCTTGATGACCAAGCCACGCTAGTGAATGCATGCCATATATTATGGGGTTGTATCCACCATGTTATCCTACCATCCACTCAGGAACTAATATTCAGCACCAGTGACAATACACCTCACAAAGATCATCCATGTTCCATCAGAATATTTTACATCACAACTCCAGAGTTAAGAGAGCCCAACAAGCTGAGACTTCAACTTTCTTGTCATTAAAGGTCAGACTCTTACTGGTCGTCAAATGGAAATAGCTTCAAATGAAAAATGCTAATTACTAAAAGAAAGAAAAAAGTGCTTCATCTAAAGGCTTCCAATGACACATATCTCCTTTTTCATTTTTGCAAACTGCACAGCAGGTTGTTTCAGTTCTTGGTGTCATTTAATTCTGCTCTCATTTGCCGCATATGTAAATGACATTTCTGTGCTGCTGCTTCCTCCCTAGTGGGTGAGAAAATGGCACCCTGAATTATTTCCACATTCAACACTCATAATTGAGCTGCCATGTGCCCCAGAAAGCATGTCCCATCCGCTGCAGAAGCTTCAGTCCGGTATTCCATGGACAACGAGGAGTCGGTAGTCTTTTATCATTGGGGCTAAATGCCTGGCTGGGATCCGAACTGTCTACTGTAAAAGAGGTTAATTGAATCAGTAATCTATTTACACTTTGCCCACAATTTCTTAATCAAATGCTATGTCACTGTGCAAGTCAAGTGGCTCTTGGGGAGCTAATCCAGACCACATGCATGTGATAAAATTGCTAAAATTAGCTGCACATCACTTTTTTAACAAATTACATTATTAACATCAGTTTTATGCATGGGGAATAAAAAGCACACTGCGTTGAATTTTTAGGCTTGTTATGATACTTTTTTTTTTAGAGAGGAACATTTAAATACTAAGTTTTGAGTTAGAAAGTTTTGCTAAATATGAGTAGAAAAGAGGTCACGTCGTTGTGAAGGCAGCCTGGAAGCTGCTGAGCTATCAGTACGGTAAGCCCCAACTTGGTGACAGACAGAAAGAAGGGGCTTGACATGGAGTGTCAGGGCAGCAAATAAATGTTTGATTGGGAAAGTGGGACTAAAGAAAGGAAGCATGCACAGGCGGACAGGCTGACACCACCCAGATAATGGAGCTGCCAGCAACTGTCCCACATTATATCTCACCTAACCAAAACACAATCACACGAAAACACATCCCCTTTCCACAAGCGCTCCGTACACAAATCAGCACACACTAACACAGACATGTCTCATATTCTCTCACGATTGGTATTGAGCTCAAGAATTAGATGGCTGGGAGAAAAGCAGGAGGAAAGAGGAAAAGCAGGAACATGTTGGACAGGGGTGAGAAGACTAAGCTTTATTGATTGGAGGCTAGGGTTTGGGCTCCACTTAAAAACCACCCCACCTCTCCCTCCCATGTAGTGGTAATCGCCTCTGTAAGCTCCAAGAGTCAGGCTGTAATTTGATAAATCGCCAGGCTGAGATGAAGTGACAACTGGCCTGACAGCGCTGGTGCCTCCCATGGTCTGACACCGATCATTTGATTCTCCTTTACATCGCAATAAAACACTGTCCCTTTCCACCATGGCCTTGTGCTAAATGATGTAATATCGATTTGCAATGCCGCAGAAGGTATGGTGTTTAAAAAGCATGAGGGCATCAGGGTCAGAGTGAAATGGCGAGGAAACAGAAGAGTAGAGGTCATTAGAGAGGGAATAGGGTGCTGCTAGGGGTGACTGAAGGATGTGGCAACATGCACCCAAAAGAAACTTCAAACTGAGAAAATAACAAAAAAGAATAATCAAACGTTAAAATTCTGCCATTTCAATAAAAATATTGCACCAATATCATTCTTACTGATAATAGGATTTGTTGCAGTTTCTGTAGCAGCTAGCATAACATTGCAGCTGTAGTACAAAGTCAGAAAATATCATTTTGACAATCCTATGAACTTCAAAATATTTGTCATGTTTAAAGGCACAATGTGTAAGAATTTTACAATAAAATAATCACAAAAGAGCCTAATGTCTTTATTCTTACATCATGCACGGTTAATTATTGCTAAGGTTACAGATTAAACAGATGTTTAATGTAGAGAGTCAACGTTTTTTAAAACTGGTATTCCTCTGGGCTGTGACTGTGGTTGTGATGGTTACAGGCCCACTGGATTTGTTTTGTGTCTCAGACACTCATCATTCATCTTACATGAATGCTGCATTTCTCACAAGCTTCCAGGTCCCAGTTTGTCTACACAAACATCCAGGGGAGTTTGAGATGTTCAGCTTTCCATGGCTGACCTCCATCTTAAAGTCTCCCAGTGGTCTCAAGGGTGACTCCAAACAGCAAAAACCCAGTTATCATCAGTTAAATTACATAGATATCCACAGACATCTCCACAGACTGCAGCGACAGACACACGATCTTCCACTTGCCCCAAGAATCACCTGTGTTCCATCACGGCAGGCAGGCTGTCCCTTAGCCATTTTAAGGGTAGGGAAAATTAGATCAATTGCATTTTGAAACCAGCTGACCAGATTCATGGTTGAAAAAAAAAAAAAAGAAAGATCTAGAGGAAAATGCAGAGACACTCCAGATAGACTAACAGGACAAAGAGCAGCAGGAGAGAAAGAAAAAGTGGGAAGAGAAGGAGACTCCAAAGCCATAATTGAGATTAAACGTGGCAGTGCCAGCTGTGAGGTTTTATTCTACTTCTGCTGTACTTTTAAGAACAAAATAAAGGTTGGTTCATGCTTGACGCGTCCGCGAGGTTCGCACGGCTCCGCGCGGCGAAATTGCATCATTTTAACAACCACGCCCCTCCACCGCGTGTCCGCTCGGCCCAAAATTTCTGCAACGCGCACCTAGGAAAATTTCTAACCACGCAGACGGTTGGACACGGAAAAACATGGCGGACCAGCAAGAACTAGTATGGCAGAGGTTCGTAAATACAGACATTTGTATGATTCAGCTCTCAGAAATCACCGTGATCAACATGTTGTTAATAATTCTTGGAGAAAAATAGCTCGCACTGTCGGAAAAGATGAGGACGCTGTTAAAAAATGCTGGAATGCCATGTTGTAAACAGTAATTTCTACTTCTACCATGGTGTAGTGTTGGATGCATGCCGTAGAGCTCCATGCTGCCCCGTTCAGTTTGGGAGAATATTGGCTCACCGCAAAGACAAGCCGCACAAACCATAAACGCTGCGAGTTGTGAAGCGCGTTCCATCCGTAAGCCACATCACCAAGCGGAAAGTGAATGCGTCAAGCATAAACCAAGCTTAAGGCTGTCTGTCAAAGCCTTCAGAACATATAATGAGAATCTGGAAACCTGACAGTGCAGGAATGCAACAAAAACATGCAGGGTGGAGTCGTTATTTGATACTTAGTGTAGCGATACATAATATATATAACCTGCTGATGCCAAATATGGCCATTTTACCTACTCAAGTACAATTATTATCGACAACGCCAACTGGGGAACTTCACCCAAGGAAATAGTTTAATAGTAAAGCATGTAGATCCGTTTCCACTTAAGTGAGACAGCAGATGTGGTTTCAGAAATCACAGTCCATTTATTAGTTACACAAGCCGTAAAAACGTCCGTTAATAAAATCACTCTGTGCAATGTTATAAAACACTATAATTAAAAGACAAAACTATTAAACCAGTAAATCAAATGACTGATAAAACAAGGGAAATCAGTTCAACTCTTAAATTAAATTAATTCCCACTCGGTCCCAGGGTAAATGATGCAAAAATGTTAAAGAACAATTAGAACAATTAACAGACTGAGGCTAGTGAGGGAGGCAGGGGAATCACGGAGGCAGAGAAACCCCAACACAGCAAAAATAACAAAAATATACTGACTTCACCCCAGGCAAGTGCACATTCACAACAACGTGAGAAGACCCAGCACCAACACACTCGCAAACGGCACGGCTACCTCCGAGACCACACTCCTGCCTCAGCCTGCACAAAGAAAACAAAAGAATTACAAACAAACAAAAATAATACAGTAAAAAATTTGTTGTTCTCCTTCTGGGCTCCAGCCATGCGGCAGGGAAACTTATTTGGAACAACTATTTTTTAAACAAAATCAAGAGAACGAAACAGCGGCGCCGCTGGCTGGACCACGGATCTCTCTAAAAAAAGAAAAAATGTAAAAATTACCAAACAATTAACCTCGGCCAAGGGTGGAGCTGGCGAGATCTTCACCTACCGGTCGTCCAGCTAATAATGCCCAAGCCAGAAGGAAACTTCCTGCTCAGCAGCAAAGGGGATTCAATCTATCCCTGCTTTCACAAAGAGCTGGCATTAGAATGTTTGACCCACATGTCATTCCCACTCGCAGAAGGTATATACCGCTTTCCCAATGCTTCATCTACTCAGAGGCGAGAAATTATGTCACACCCAACACTGACAACTAATGCCCAAGCTGTAGAGTGACAAACAAATATCAGATCTGTATACTGGTAAGAAATTTATTATCAAACATACTCACTTAGATAATTATTCAGTCAGAGTTACATCAAATAATCCATTTGTTTCACTGAAAAAGGAGCAGGCAGAACTATGAACTTGTTTAGCCCGTCCAAGTAACACGGAATAAAAAATACATGTATCTGTATGTAAATGTAGTGTAAATGTCTTCCCACAATAGCTCATGTAGATTCTGTCTGAGTTATACCATAAAAATCCTGCAGTTCCATTAAAAGAGTATTTAACAGCAAAACAGCCTGTTAGCTCAGCTTTCTGCTGCATCCTCTGTAGCAAGTTAGCAGGACACAGGTTAGCTCCAGTAGCTGCAAAGTCTCTGATGTTCCACAGGTTCCTGAAAAATTAGCAAACTTATTAAAATAAACTGCAATAATTAATTCCATGAAACCAGTAATGAATATGTTAAGATGAGTTTTTAATACGTCTCTCTGGAACAATAGACCATTGTCCTGAGGCTAGCACAATGGCTTGCTTAGCAGCTAGCTAGTGAGCTAACGTCTGGTTAAAACCAACTTAAAAAGTGGCTTAACTTACAGATTAACTAAGAAAAGATAAAATATATTATCAATACTCACTGTAGATCCTCAGTAGACGCCACAGACAGCAGAAATAATGTGTTTGGGGCTCAACATTCATGTTGTTGACCGAGGTGGAAAAAAATGTCCTGGAGGCTACATCACTTCCGGGTCACTGAACTGTAACTCAAGAGAAACCCCTGTCCTATGGGAGAGGACTTCTCAGAAGTCCCACCCACCCGAAAGGGTTGTGTCAGAATTGCAACCAAAAACTCAGGGATTGCAAAGGAGAAAGCCAGACAGTGTAAGTGCAAATCTGGTAGTGAGAGCAAAGCTGTGAGCAGCGAGAACGAAACTAAGGAAACTGATAACAAAAACACATAGAGGCAAACAGACAAAGGAAGCATACTTTGTTACTCATTGTAAGAAGTTGATTCAGATAGTAAGTTTTACTTTTGAAACATGTTTTTTTTCCTTTAGTCAATATTTTTGTTCTGTCAATTTCTTAATGTTTGTTTGACCGTCAG
>SSNQ01000562.1:2376680-2393518 GCA_006942095.1 Nothobranchius kuhntae
TGCAGGCGTTTTGAGTTAATTAGCTGATTAGAGTGTGACACCAGGGGTGTGAACCTTTTCACAATATTCTAACATTCTGAGATACTGAATTTGGGATTTTCATTAGTTGTCAATAGTAATCATCAGTAGTCAATTATAATCATCAAAATTAAAGAAATAAACATTTGAAATATATCAGCCTCTGTGTGATGAATGGTTTTAATATGCTAGTTTTACTTTTTGAATGGAATTCCTAAAATAAATCAACTTTGTCATGAAATTCTAATTTTATGAACAGCACCTGTATATTTAAAAATGTTCTAACACGATAATCTTGACTCATTTTTAAATCCAGCAACAATCTGTTTTTTTCTTTGTTCTTACCTTTTCCAGCAACAAATCTCCTACCCTAGTTTTTAGTGCAGAAACACAAGCAAGCAAACCAACCTTTAAGGAAGGGCTGAAACCTTTTCTCCTGGAGCTCAATAAGGCCACTACTGCAGGGATTTCCAATGAGCAGCTGCACACATCGAAAAATGCCACAATACGTTTCCCTTAATGAACAACTGGTTTGTTGTTCGGTGCTTCAGAGGGTCATTCACAGCAACGCCTGATGCCTTTTGCTTTATAGGTGCAGATGGAGCCAAAGTCAAAGGCATTGTGTGTTTCAGTGTCGGCAGATTAAAGAAAACAATACAGCATTCAAACCCGCTTTTATAACCCAGGTCTAACCCATAAATCAGGTTGACACACAAACACATGCATACAGGATTATTCTCCTCGGTTTATCTACACAAAACCGCTGACAAGCAAGCAGCAGTGTGCTCACTTCATAGAGGTCTAGCAGTACTTAATAAACCCTCTATAGACAGTATGCAAAATGCACTGTATGTTCAAAATAATGAGCTAAACATGAAGGCAAACAGACCTTGTTGATTCTGATGATGTCTGCCTGCCACCAATTTAAAATTTGTAATGTTTCACGTAAACTAATGATAAGACCTAACAAATTTCATTTCTTTCAAATCTGGGACCTTTCCTTGTAGCTTTGATGTTCTTCTCTTAATTTTATATTTTGTTTGCATATCGGAGCACATTGTTTGGGTGTACTATATCCAGATGATTTCCATTACAGATCCCGTCTTGTTTAGACACATACCAAAAGCAGACAATGAGACAACATGCCAGGTGAAAGTCCACAAATCCTCACCTGGATGCAAAAAGATTTTGTACCAGAAAATAAATGTTGAGCTGTGTAATTGGTGATGTTTGTCACACTGCAAGTCAAAGGAATGAAATGGAAAGCAGAGATGTTTTTTTGAGGCTGTCATAGCAACAGTGGGGTAAAATGCATAAAATGGGATAACTGGTGATAGATCGACACAGCAGATGTCAGTGGGGATGGTTCGTAATGGTTTAAGGGCTGTTCTCCATTATACCTGACAGGAGTTGTCAAGTTACTTACTGAGCTAAGAGTGCAAAGCAAGATATCCTTGTGTCAGCAAGAAAAAATACCTACAGCACCCTAGCTTAGAGGACACAGCTCCATGTCTGAGCTGGTAAAGACTGAGGAGCGAAACACAGCAGTAGCAGTTTGGAGTTTCTCAGTGGAAAAGTAAAGAAAACTGGAGGAGGATATGTTAAAAATATCTGCAGGAAAACTTTAGCTTTTCGAAAAAACAACAGAAGCAATAGTTTTCAAAAGCATTAAGGGATTTATTAGATGTCTATAGAATCCAGCAACGACTGCTCAGAAAGAAAAGTTAATTTGTAAGAACAAAAGTAAATATGGCAAATCCAAGTTTTAAAACTTCCTGGAAAGTTGGCCCAAACCCCTCCTAACATGTACTTCTGTTAGTAAATTAAAAGCTGTTAACCTGGAGACACTTTCAGTGAGTTTGATTGGGTCGCAGAGTAGATTTTAGTGGGTTCAGTTAAGTGAATCTGCAGTAAAAATGTCACATTAAAATGCATTACATCAGGAGTATGGGACACCAGGCCCTTTGATACAGGCTGTTAGGTCCCTGTATGAAAGGTGTCAGAACTTAACCGATAAATGGTAATTGGTCTGTATTTGAATAGCACCCCCAAGGCGCTTCACAACAAAATCAGGCATTCAACCCATTCATGCTGGACATAGCACTGAGTACGTTTACATGCAGCCAATATCCGGGTTATGATCGGGTTAAGGTCGGTATTCGGGTTTCTGAGTTGATCAGAATAACCCGTTTACAAGCATAAATAGAAAGAGTTACCTCTAACTTGTATAACCCGATTTAAATGCGGACGTTGGGGTAGCGTCAGGACGTATGGACTATGTCCAGACGCAATATGCGTCATTTCCGGTTCTTCTTGTTCCAGTATCCGTGAAAACAACAACATGTTTCCCAGTTCGGAAGAGATAGCGACTGTGTTTCTTTGCGCTTTAGTTTCTTCGTCACTCCAAAAGTGTGGTGCTGTGCCGCGACTCGCCATGTTGCTCCCAACTTGTTGTTTACTCCCGGTGTTCTGGCGCATACAAGACGTCTCGCTACTCTAAAGACCAAGATTCCTTGCGAACAGAGCATGCGCAGAACACACGCTTTGATGGGGATATCCCGATATGCGTTTACACGAAACAAACATTCGGGTTAGAAAAGGGTTACCCCAGGTGTAGTAACCGGGTTTTTAAAAACCGGGTTATTGTGAATATTCGGGTTTTAAAAGGGTTACTGGCTGCATGTAAACGCACAGACTGTCTGCACTGTTGACGGTGATGAATATTTTTGTAGCTATGGATCGGGGTGCAGCTGTGGTACTGCTGTTATTAGACAACATTAGTCTTTGACATGGTTGGCCATAGCATTCTAATGGATTGCTTGGAATGATGGGTGGGGATTATGGGGTTGGCTCTTGAAGGGCTGCAGTCATACCTCCAGGGGAGGAGGTTTTTGTTATGGATGTGCAGCTCTGTGTCCTCTTCGAAAGACCTGTGGCCCACTCCATTTTAACTGCTCCCATTGGGAGCAATCCTATGCAAACATGGTGTTAAATTTCATCTGTACGCAGATAACTGCCAGGTTTGCTGTTCCCGGTGTCCTGAGGTGGGAGGTTCCATTGCCAAGCTCCTGAATTGTCTGGAAGAGGTCAAGTCCTGGCTTGCAGCAAAGAACCCCCATGTTAATGAGAGCAAGAATGAGCTTATTACATTCCTCCCCAGTAGCAAGGGGGGTGTGAGCTCTGATCTTGATTTGGATGCTCTGACACCACACCAGAAGTCAGCTGTTAGAAGCTTAATGGTGGTAATCGACTCTGAACTCAAATGTGATAGCCACATCAACATGGTTCTGAGAACCTGTTTTTTTTCACCTGCGCCGTCTAGACAAGATCAAGCCGATGTTGTCAGGAGAGCATCTTGAGTCTGCATGCATTTGTTTTATCGGGGCTTGATAATTGCAATGCATTCTATGCTGGACTGAGTCAGGCAGCATTGAAATTATCACAGTTAGTTCAAAATTCAACAGCAAGATTTCTGACAGGCTCAAAGAAAACGGCTCATTACACCTGTGCTGACCTCATTACACTGGCTCCCTGTGGCGTACCGGGCAAAGTTCAAAGTCTTGTTCATCTTCCAGTCCCTCCACGGTGGTGCCCCATCATATCTGGTTGGGTTACTACAAATGCATGCCCCTTCACGCTCCCTATGCTCGACTGATCAAGAATTACTAATAGTCCCACGAACAAGATACAAGACTAGTGGTGATCGGACCTTTTCTGTCCTAAACTCTAGAACGAGCTCCCACTTTTTATCAAACAGTCACCATCACTGCAGGTCTTCAAGAGTTGCTTTATGTAACATGGTTTTTAGATTTTTAGTCTTCTATTGTTTCAGTGTTATCATTTTTAAATGCTGCTTTTATGTGTTTTATTTTTCTCTGCTCTTTTGTTATTTTTATGTCACGTTTAGCAACTTGGGCTTCTGTAGACAGTGAAAGGCACTACACAAAGAAAATTTGATTGATTGATTGAACACTGGCACTACTGGTCCTTCTGGTCACCACCAGCAGGCGAGGCGGGTTAAGTGTCTTGCCCAAGGACACAACAGCAGAATTTTCCTGTGGGAGTTGGGATTGAAACGGCATGTCCAGTTTGTCTAGTAACCTTCTGATTACTGGACAACCTGCTCTACCTCCTGAGATACTGCTGCCCACAAGGTCAACAAAAACTATTTTCACAGTAATATCACAACTTTCTCAGTGTTGGAGAAATTATGTTTGACTACTAAACAAATTAGTTACTGAACAGTTTAATAGAAATGCTGCCTAAATAATACATTTTTGAACACATGAATGGATGTTCAATGAGCAATGAATCAAGTTTACCATAAAAACGATATCCTCTTTGTTTTGGTAAATTGTCAATACAATATCCTTTATGATAAAATGAATCAACCACTTGTAGAGGAAGAATAGCAATAATCTTAATATGTGTTACAATAGAAAATCATCTCCCCCCCATTGACTACCATTCATTTTTGTGGCTTCACAATGCCTAACCCAGTGGTTTCCAAACTTATTTAGCCGCGCACCCCCTTCTATGTCCCGACCATGTCGACGCACCCCCCAGCCCCCACATCAGGGCATGGCTATATATATTTATATATATATATATATATATATATATATATATATATATATATATATATATATATATATATATATATATATATATATATATATATATATATATATGTATATATATATATATCAGGCGTCAAGCTAAGCAGACAGGGTTAAAAAAAAAAGATCAACCTTTTTCCCCATCACTTTCATGTTTTAAATTGTAATTAATAAACATTCGATACCATTACAATTTCCTTTGATTTAAATTTAAATAAATATTTAAAGTGCCCAGGTAGAACATAAAAAATGCAATTTAACGGTTTTCTTAAAGTAGGAACATTTAACCTGTGTGGCCAGAGCACTCTCCTTCCTTCTGCTCTGCGTAAACCTCAGCTGGTCACCTACTTGTGCGTAATCAAATGTCTATAGGGGAAAAGATAGTGAAAGGTATAGCCATGAGGTTCACTTTTGCCTCAGACCGACTTATTGCTGTTTTATGGTGTGGCTGAATCTGCGATCCACTGCCACGCGGACTGGAACAACAAATGCTGCAGTAACATGAGCTGTAGTCAGGTTCATGAGAAGTCACTGGCTGGAGCGGACCCGACTTTAATACGTCATCCCAAAATAGAAGCTAATATCTTAATTTGACCTTGAATGAAAAATGTTATAAAACCTCTTAAAAGTTTTTATCACAGAGGAGGCAGCGCTCATGTCTGTCTTCAGTCTGACGGCGCACCAGAGTTTGCGCAGCATGCACGCTTATTGAATCTGTGTGTGTGTGTGTGTGTGTGCGCGCGGCACAGCTCCATGAGCCGCTCAAGTCACCGCGTCTCATTATTGGCGCTATTTAAACCAATGTTGTAAAATGATTTTTGCCCAGCCCAGATGTGCTCACATGTGCACCCGTGAGCCATGGTTCCGCTGGAATGCGTCTGACCTCTGACAGACGCACTCTGAACTTCAGATCTTCAGCGCGCTGTTAATAGCCTGAATGGGAATCATTTCTTGATTTATTTTGTTACATCCACAATATTCTGTGTGTGAGGTTTACAATGTCAGAACACCTGCATGAGACAGCTGTGTTAATTACAATCTGGCAAAATGACTCACCACCTTCAGATTCCTCCAACATCGTTAAAAATGATCAAATACGGAACATATTGGCGTGCGCAGGCCAGAGTGCTGAAGCTCGGCGCATTGTTAGTATGAAGCTAGGGCAAATGCCGAGGTCACACACACACACGTGCGCTCACGCAAAAATATACTTGCTTTCAATTACATTTATTGGGCCCACTTACTTTTTCTTAGGCCCACCCACAAATGACTTTCTGGCTACGCTAATGGGGACATATGACAGACTTCTCTGAGCTCCGCAGCCATTACACTTTTCACCTCGCGCACCCCCTTGCGGCAGCTCGCGCACCCCTGGGGGTGCGCGCACCACACTTTGGGAATCCCTGGCCTAACCTAACCAATGCTGATCTATTCCAATCATAACCTCAAAAAACTTACTACATACCTCTAAAACCAACTGGTAAGTTTTTTAAGTGAGGATCACAAAAATGTCCTCACTTTGCAAAATGACCTCACTCTGTTTAAAACCTTATGATGGTCCTCAGTAGGTAATAAGTACATGCACACACACACATACACACACACACATGGTACAGACAGACAAAAAATATACCAAAGAATCACACAGATGAACAAGAGTCACCTTCAGTTTTAATTAGTCCTTCGGTCAATTTTCAAACAGAGATACGGAAGAAAATGATGAACCTGACTTATACTGCAATAAGACATAGGGAGTTGATGGGGCATAAATGGAATTTTGTTTCACAGTTTGTCCTTTTTTCTACTATAATGGCTTTGATTCTGTGCTCCAAAAATGGTATTTAGAGTAAACAAACCATATTTGTTTATTCCAGACCAAACAACCTTTAAGATTATTTACTTGAAACATTAAACAAAATAAACACAGGGACTCACATTACTTATGTGATTGTCTTTACATGTTCTGGATTCCTAAAGATGTTTTTTTTTCTTCCTGTTGAATGTAACAAGTTCAGATATATTTGTAACATGAGGCCAGTTAAATTGGTAAAAAAAGTCTACTTGAAATATACAAAGTGGAATAATCAACTGTAATAAAAAAGAAGGGAAAATGAAGGATCTAACCAAAACAAATATAACAAACCCAACCCTATACGTAGCCCCGGTGGATACTGGACTGACATGTCTCCAAAGTTTTATTTATTTATCTACATTTTTTTCTGTTTTTGTACCAGATCAGACACACATGACTCATTTTAAATAACATCATGCATGGATCTGACTTCTGGAGATGAAACAAAAACTCAAACAAAACAGGAACAAAACCAAACAGCACTTTACAAAATGTTACTATACAATTAGTAACGCTAAATCAAACTCTGCATCTATATACAATAGAAAATAGCTCCGAACTCTTCTTCCCTAAATTCTAAAATCTCCATCTTGAGGTGAGGGGCATATTAGAAAAGAAAATGCTACAAAAAGTAAAACAAATGCAACATAAAACAATAAATATTTCAAACAAGAGAAAACTGAAAACTCTACCTCCGATGAAGACAAAGAATGTACAGTTAAGTTATGCAACGATACAATTTTCACATGTTGCTCTCTTTAACTATGCTCTCGTGTCATGGCAACTTAAGTCTTTAAATTTCCTGCTTGACCCCTTCTGAGTACTGCCATGGAAACTAAAGTGATGGAGTCCACTGTTCAGCTTTCACGGTGAGGCGTTGAGTTTTTCCTCACCACTTGTTCTTTTCTCATCTCTTTTCTCTTCCTCCTTAATCTGAAGGCATTCAGGTGAGTTTCTCTTTAGTTCGTGGATAACACCCCGTATCCTTTAAGCAGTGCTCTTAATTGCATTCTCATTAAGCTTTTCCATGTAGTCCCTAATGTCCTTTGAGTCCCCAAGCTCGATGTCTGGGCATACCCATTTGATGTCACTGGTCTGCACTAGTGCTAAAGGGCTGAGCACCGGACACCCGTTACTGGACTTCACATTGGAGAAGGTGGAGAACTTCACCCTCTTCCTTTTGGTGGTGGGTGAGTTAAGCGATTCGTTCCTGTGATCCCTCCCACTGGAGCTGCATCCTCCCCCGTCGCTGCTATCGCACGAGATGCCTCCGTTTAACAGCTGACTGCCTTCTTCCAGGGCACCGCTCAGTTCTTCGTGATGTTGTTGCTGCAAACACAACCCCTCCTCTTGGCCAAGCCAGACCCAGTCATGGGCATGGGGCATAGCCTCGGGGGCTTCTAGAGATAGATGCTTGCTACGGTACTTGTATGCGTAGGAGATGCAGTTGATGAGGAACACCAGGATAGCCAGGCAGAAGACTCCTAAAAGGGCATACATCCCAATCTCCAAGTCTGTCAGGCCTCGTCGGGATGGTAACAGGTCCTCGTCAGTGCTGCGACTTCGAGGCAGCTCAGCTTTCTCAGAGTATTCAGACATTTCATTTCGGGTCCTGTCTCCACTGTCTGCTGATAGACGCCCCCCACTAGGCTTCAGTGGGGTATGTCCCCTGATAGTTGTCACTCCTCTGTTATTCAGACCAGTTTCCATATCAGAGATAGAGCCACCATAGTACGGAGGATCAGGACGCGCTCTTCTGTCTCCTGGTTGTCTGTATTGTTCCTCTGGTTGACCAAATCTTATCTGGATGTTCGCCATCCCAGTGGCTAAAGCTGAACGCCGTTTACCCCTCTGGCACACTTCAGAGGGACTCATTTCGAGACGGAGAAGCAAGCCTTGCCCTTCACCCTTAGCAACAATGATTGGCCACTTCCACACTGCGCTGCGCTGCACCGCCACCACCCGCTCATCCAGAGAGGTGGCTGCCAAGGTAAAATGGGTAGGGTTGTAGTTATCTAGGGGAGTCGTAAATCCATCGCTAAACTGAATCCAAGCACTGATCAGGGACTCCTGTGAAAACAGAAACAAAGCCAAACATCAGTAACCCTGGGTGAAAAATAAAATAAATCCATAAACATAAATTTGCACATTCCTCTGAAATTAATAAGGATAAAAATAAAACAGAGGCACAAGAGGGAGGCAAAAATGTGTCTTAATTACAGTAGAAAAGCTGGGAAGGATTTGAAATTATTCTCATGAAGGCAAAATATTCTCATGGGATGTGACTGCAGCCTATCATTATTCAGTGGCTGCAGATAGAAATCAAAGAGAAAATTTCAGATTGTGTGGTAATTAATTAAAAGAGAAGTGACAATGAGCATTATAACCCAAATACAAATCTGAGCATTGCAGTAGTAATACAGTGATTTCTCTCTTTCTCACAGGTTGATGAAAAGTCTCATAAATATTTAAAGATATTTTTTTATATGTGGAAGAGTTTTACCTGTTTTAGTGAAGCAATGACCTCTTGTGTTGTTGCAGTAGCAACAATGGCTCTGTTGCTCCCAGGACTCAGTTGCAGGCTTAGAGAAAGACCAGAAACCAGCTGCACCCCCAGTTCTGTCACACTGACTTTATCATCCTGCACCCTGATGCTCCTCTCAGCCAGGACCGATGCTGTCAAAGGTGAAAGAACCTACAACAAACAACAACAACAACAACATTATGCTCAATTCTCCTGTGTTATTTTAGATTTAGGAAAACTGTTTGTATTGCAAACGAAACGCATCAATGTTGTCTATAATAATTCTACTATCGATAATCGCAAATTCAATCACAGCTCCCAGAGTCAAATCCTGCATTGTGAAAGAAGTTCTGTCAAAAAAGTCCTTTGTTGTTCTTCCTTTGAATGAAACCATCCTCACGCAATTTCAATTGAGACAAAAAGAAAATATCCAAACCTTGAATTTACAAACATGCATTTGCTCATAACACCCTGCAGTGCTTTTCTATTAAATACAAAACCACATCTTCTAAAATTACATATATCTGTATGCTGAAAACTGAACAAAGCAGTGCTTTATTGTTATAAACACATGCAGCGTAAGTGCCTATTTATTCCAATATTTGCAGGTCTTTGTAAGTCCAAATAAAATAAGTTTGAGCTGTGGCAGTTTGCATCCTTTTATTCAAACAGATGTGCCAAGCTAACTTTTCATTGGCACACACTTTTTTCCTGTTAGTATAACAATGGTATTGTAAACGCAAACAAAAAGTGCAAATGGGATAGAAAGTTTATTTATTTTTACGCATCGATAAAATTGCTGGAAATGACAGAAAATTTGCATTTTATATGTTTTAAATTGGTATGTGAACAGTACGTATATCACATATAAAGCAAGTATAAAAAAGCTCTCAGACTCACAGAAAATCATATTGTTTTCTAGCCTTCACCTCTGCTACACACTTTCCAACTTTCTGTGTTGCCAGAAGTGTAAGCACATAAATATCTGTGATTTTGTTATGAGATGAGAATCTTTCCCATCCACTCCAATTAGGGCTCCAGTATTTCCTGCAGCTACCCCCACGTAGCTGCATTTACCAGCCATAATGAAGTGTCAGCACCGATCACTGCCTCATTTGTTCAGACCCAACTCCCCGCTTTCCTCCCTTTGGTTTACCTTTTTGCATTTTCCCTTTTGTGCAGCACATGGTCCAAGTGATATCCTTGAACGTTCAATCGCCAACAGTGTGGTCTCCAGACAGCATATGCATTTCAAAAGTGTTTCTAAAGTGAGGGTATACAGGTTAATAATTGCAGATGGTGCTGATTTTTAGACAGCCTGAAAACATGCTATTGAGACGCTGTTAATTTTGTAAAACCTGAAGAGAAACGCTATCTCTTGTCTGTCTTATGTGCTTGATTTGCCATCTTGTCCACTATTATATAGACTGAAAATGACTGAATATGACCACAAGGAGTAATAAGACTTCATCTATCTGACCGACTAAGCCTGCAGTCTTTTGTAATTCTAGTATTGGGCTTGTTGATATTGGGATATATTTTAAATAAAGAGATTAAAAAATACTACATTTATATTTGAGAAATCATACCAAATGCATCACAATGGGTTACAATGTGACTAAAAATCAAGGAAAATAAAATTGTTACCAAATTGTAGTTAGGGCTTCTGAGACTGGCCTGCGAAGAAAATCATGGTACCCCATTAAAGGCTTCCATGTGAAAGTACTGATGATCGAACCTCTGCTGACTCTAACACACACGCACGCATGCACACACACACACACTCACACAGATGCTGGACAAGGAGAGGGTGGCTGAGAAAAAAACTGCGGGTCCTGAAATTTCCTGAAAATGGAGATTGCGTCTGAGGTAGTTAACACAAGCATGGCTGTAGAATATGAAACTAAAGAAATGAAGGCAAGCTTTGATATACAGAAACATCAAAGGTGCAACATGGTCAGTCAGACTAACTGAACAGTTTATTTTCATTGGTCTATGTATTGGGAGGCGGGAAGCAGGCAGGATTGATCGAGAAAGACAGACAGCGGGATTAAAAAAAGACTAGTCTGGGGCTGTATGGCTGCTTTGGGACCTGGGCAACTAGCTGTAATTGATCCAACCATGAATTTCGCTTTCTAGCAGAAATTCCTGGAGGTGAATGTCTGACCTTTGACCTTAAACCTTTCCAATCCTTCTGTTAAACTCTCCAGTGTGGCTAATTAAGAAAAAAACACTTTCTGCAAAGATGAGTGGGACAAAATTCCTCCACAGAGATGTGAATCATTACTGGTTAACACAAATGCTTGATTGCAGATTTTGCTGACAAAGATGTAACAACCTAAAATTAAGTTTAGGGGTCACTTACTTTTTCATATACAATCAGTTAAGTTTGGATGGCTTTTTTCCTCCTCAATAAAGAAAATCAGCATTTTATATTTTCACAGATTTTCTTTGTCTGATACGTAAATTTGTTGATCTGAAACATTTAATTGTCGCAAAAAAACTGAAATTGTGTAAGGGGAAAAAAAGGTTTTTACTGCTGTGTGCATATCAAGGTTTCTGGCAGGACGTTTACCTATGTAACAAAATCTTTCAAATGTAGATTTGAATACATAATTTATAAACAAGACCGTTACTATCTAAACAGCAAGCAGTTAAAAAACACAACTATTCCAACACTAACTAAAAAAAACAGGGCATTGTCACAAAACCCAACATCAACCTACAAATCATAACAACCACGGAGCACATTTAGCCTCAAAAACAGAATGAAGACACAAAAACAGCCCCATTGATTGCAGTGTGGCACAAACACTTAGGCCTGTCAAGCTAACACCTGTGCAGTCTCATTCTTTCAATCTTTCACCCAGTACCTCTCTCACACATGCACACACGACACACAAATACTCAGAATCCTATTTATTTAATGATACAATCAGTGCCTTGCTTGGGAGGCTACGTACGTCACTCTCACACCATAAATCAACTTCAGCCTGACATTTACAAGACAGCCCAACACAGAGCAACACATTGTTGAGATGCAGGGCTGAGATCACAATCTCCTTCTCTTTATGCACCAAAGATTTGTGCACTTCAGGATGCAGTGTGTATTGAACTGAAACATGGTGCTAAACATAAAAATGGCATTAACACTTTGAAAACCTCCCCACAGATTTTACATATTATATACCATTTATTTATTTATAATATAACACATTTCCTTCTAGTGAACTTTATTAAAGCTATATTGCTTGACTGATTTAAAACAACTGTTTCTAAGATGAAAAATGCCCCATGTGGAGCAAACTATCCCAAATGTCAACGGTCTTTTATTTTAAAAAGCCTTGCCGGTTTTAGTGCTCGCTGAGTGAGATGCTGGTCACTGGAAAATACAGTTACATTATGAACTGGGTGGAATTCACAAGGGTGGAGGCAGGGTTTCATTGCATCTTATTTTGGGGTAGAATAATGGCTCACAAAAATAACTTAGACTTAGAAAAAAATGACATCTCAGTAGTGCAGATGGTAGTATATTATCCTATATTGTGCCTATCGTTGCTCTGGAAGGTATAAGATACAGTCCCTTATTAGTTCAAATGTTACATTTAATTTCTAAATACTGTTGCCATGATTTATTTCCATTGAATTAATTTTGGACAGTTGCAATAATTGCCAAGAATACATGATTATTGTTTTAATATAAGCTGGAAATAAATGAGTTTGTGGTTTTGATTGACATTCAGCTGCTTTAGTGAATCAGCAAACAAGCTTAGTTTTGAATGTAAACACTGTCACAGAATGTTCACCCCTCCCATCGGGTATCTTCACTGATTCTGCATCCACCAGAATCAGAAACCTACAATGCCAGAGGAAATGACATTGCACTAAACACCAGTTGCTGTTTTCTATGTCCAAATATATTTTGTTGTGCGTGACTTCAAATGGTGTTTTTTTTTCTTTTTGGGACTCTGGTTTGTCCTAAAGTTGAAGTGGAAGTAGTAAGCAGAGGTGTGACCACGTCACTGCTTTGCAAGTCACAAGTAAGTCACAAGTCTTTCGAGTCAAGTCTCGAGTCCAAGTCCAAGTCAAATCAACCAAGTCCAAGTTGAGTCCAAAGCCAATGATTTGGAAGTCCAAGTCAAGTCCAAGTTCTTAACTTTGAAATTTCAAGTCGTAAACAAGTCATTTGTCCATCTTCAATTTGATGACAATGATAATAAATAAATTCCAGAAATAAAGCTTCTTGAAGCTTCATTTTTTTGCTCAAACAAGTAGGAAGTGCAACTGAAATTGATCATAAACAAAGTGCTGCTGCATTTAGCAGAACAAATTCAAACCCAGAATGAAAAATGATTTATGATTTTTGTCCATGTTGTGCCACTTTTGTGCTAAAATATAAAATATGCTCAAGCCATCATCAAGTCAACAGATGTAAGTCGATTCAAGTTGAAAGCCAATGGCGTTAAAGTCTGAGTCAAGTCGTAAGTCTTTATAGATTTAATCAAGTCAAGTCAGATGTCATTAAAATAATGACTCAAGTCTGACTCGAGTCCAAGTCATGTGACTCGAGTCCACACCTCTGGCAGTCAGCTGTTTCTCCTTCTCTGACTTTACTGAGCGGAGACGCTCTCACTCCAGTGGTCTGTTGCTGAATACATGAGTGAGTAATGCATGGAGGGCCCAGGGAAGTGCAGCTTTTCGACGACACCGACAAACACATGGTCCATTGATTACATTTTAAACAAATGTGGAAGAACCACATCAATAATATTTTTTTAATCTCCAAATTATATTTATAACTATACTGTGTTGTTAAGAGGAATGAAAAAAGTTTCACGCTAAATTGTTTTCCAAATTTGCTTGAAACTGGAAGTAAAACCAGGGATTTGATGCTAGAAGATCCATTACTGTCCATCAAATCAGTAATGGGATCATTAATATACTGTGCTGAAAGTTAGATGGTGCAGCCAGGGGGAGGAGTAAATCCATTTAAGCACTCGCTGACATGTTATAGATGGGATACTTGCATGCAGAACACATTCTGCTGCTAACCTTTGCAAAAGTGTCAGCATGAGTCAGAGACACACTGTCTGGGTAACAATGAATTGCACATGTTATTGTTGGTTGCCCTAGCCCAGATTTAAGTGCAAATTGGATTTAGTGGGTTTCAGGTAGTGAGAGCCCTCCCTGATCCGCAATGAAATTAAATAAGACAACACTTTGACAGGCTTGAATAGGAAAGGGCACGTCTGGAAGGGGTCTTTAATTGCCCTCTGGGGGCACAATAAAAAATTCCATAAAGTTGGAACTTGCAGGGTAAAAGAGACTTGACACATCTGGAGAATTTCACAATTATGGATGTAGGCCAAAGGGAGGATCTGCAGTGTGTCTAATAGAATAGAGGAGAGACATAACTCTGATAAAAGGAGAAGCAGCAATCTGACTGCTGCAACTACTACCAGCATAGGCTCTAGGAAAAGAACCCTAACTTCTCATGATAAAAGCAGCAGAAAATCTGGACACCTGCTCGTGGGCACTCAAGTTTAGAGAGGAGGAGAGATGATCAGTTTGGGGGATATTAGAGAGCATTCTGTGACATGGCAGATGCCTTAAAGTGGCACCTTCAGGGAAGAAAGATACAGATCTTTCCTGTCTGGGATAGAGAAGGGGGATAGCATAATTAATGTTACACAATATTTAATCACTGCCTTTATTTTTTAGCAAGCCCTGGCTTGTTTTGTAAGCAAGTGGAAACCCTTGACCTCACTTTAGCATTTAATTATGTGATTCCACCAAACTGCATTGCTGAGTCTAGCTGGGGTGCAATTGTTGGTTAAAAATTGCAGTTATTAGGAAACTTCCAAAAAATTCAATAGGGACTGGACATAAAACCTACACTGTAAAATCCCAAGTGTTAAATAAGAAGTGTAAATATTATACTGAAGCCCAAGACCTGTGCCAAAGAAAGCAAATCCTTCTGAAGCCCATGGCCCAATCCCAATACTTGCATTGCGTCCTACGGTCCTCAGCATAGTGAACTTGGAGGAAGTGTGAAATAGATGTATGCCAGGGTGCCAGTCACTTTTTGTACTACTTTGTAGAAAAATATGTATTAACAAATTTCTAACAATTATTTGACAAAATTTGCATTTATTGTTGTTCACATTGAATCTTAAACAATTAGAGCATATATAAATATCAATAATCGTCTTAAAGTGAACTTTTTTCATTTTGGGTAAAAGAGAAAATGATACAAATTTGGTTCTATTGTTAAAGATTAGATTTTCCGTTAATATTCGAAATGTTTATTTTTCCTGATTGGACGGAAAAGTTGCATTGATGCGGATTTCTGCTAAATACTGATGAAGGGTGCAAAAGGGGCGTGGTCAACTTCCGCACTTGAGAATCGGAACAGCCTACGTATTTGCACCCCTAGACGAGAACGAACATTTAAAGGATGAAAGGGTGGAAAGTGCAAGTATTGGGATTTGGCCCATGTTGATATTTCTAAGAATATCACAAGACGAAGGCAAGCAAGGCCTCGTTTAGGTTAATTAAATTATGTGACTGTCTGATTATTTGAGTTGCTGAAAATGGTATGGAAGAGTATCTTACTGAAAACATTTTAAAAGCCACATTTTTAGCTGTTACATTAATTCAAAACTTTTTAAACTAAATATGGTCTGAAACTTTTTAAGCCTTAAATCACTGATATGGAGTTGTAACATCTGTGAACAGATTGACACTATTGAATAAATTCACTCTGTGGCTTTCTTCATTCTAAATGTTCAAAATCTAAAAGTTCGATACACTGAAAAATTTTCCAACCCACAAAGAAAGAAAAACTTATAATGGTGTAATCGTCTAATTTGGATCAAGTACAAGAATATTTCACTATCTTCATTTGGTTTAAAACGATGCACACAGCTTATTTTTTCCATAAATAGTTGTGTCTGCCATTAAAATCTACACCAATCCCACCTGCAGTTTGGTGCTCCCAGCGCTCAGTCCTATTAGCACTTGGCCCTCCAGCAGTTCAGCAATCTTCGGGTCCTCCACCCTCAGAGATTCCTTGACGAGTTGTGTCACATCCACATGCCAGTCAGCACCCAGCAGGAAGTTGTGCTGACCCAGTCTGTCCTCCTCTGTGGTTACTTTAATTTCTCTGGCATCTGCAACAAATTGTGTGAGGACACGCAGAGTGGTGCTCTGGTACTGAGCTACGCAGGCGTTGTCTGTCCTCTCCTCTGATCCGTAGGTCCCATCGTTGTCATCAGTGACCCGCTCAAACCTGTACAACATAAAAACAAGAGGAACAGCCATGGGTAAATTAGTTTAACTGATAAAAAGCAGAAGTGTGAAAATCCATCAAGCTGTCCCCGAAGTGCTATCTTCTCAAAGCTCTGTTATAGAAATACAAAGTAGAAAGTATTTCAAGATATTTCTACTTTTGCATGCGAAGATAATTTATTCAGTCTTCCTTTAACAATCAAGTTTGATGTCTGGAACCTCTGAAGTGCAGTATTTATGCCGTCAAATCCTCAGGTTTTACGCTGCTTGCTCTCCTGACATTCCAAGAGTCAGTCTCCCAGAGTTTTCAAATAAATCCATTAAAAACAACTCAGAGACAAACTGCAGCCTATCCCACTTTCTTATTTTCTTTAAAAGGGCAACTAATTCTTTTTGTGAGTGTGTTTGCTATTTATTTTGCTCTTGGCAAAATTCTTTGCAGATACAGCCATCTAAGGAAACAAAAAGGTTTACTAGGAAATTAAAAGACAGCTGCGGATGTTTGTTTGCAAACCCAGGAGTGAAATCTTGTGTA
>SSNQ01000562.1:2416859-2430043 GCA_006942095.1 Nothobranchius kuhntae
CTCATGGCCCTGCACTTGGGCAACCTCTCAGCACCTGATGGAACAACTGAGTTAGCAGCATTTGAGGGGGTACTAGAACTGGAACTGAGACGACAGATTGGGGCTCCTCCCTGGCCGCGCACCTACAGGACGACGTAACCTGCATCCACCGCGGCTGAAGACCCCTTGGACGCAACTACAACAGGACACAGCGAAGAAGAGATGCTGGAAAAGGATCAACTACTGCACCCAAATCTCCAGACTGGTTTCACTTTCAAGGACCTGTAGGACCTTTTCGGGGACAAGATCAGCTCACTGACAATTGGACAACCACCTCAACATGCCACGGAGGGACCCTGAAGTCTTCCTATTGAGAAGTTGAACTTTGCGCTTCATGTTCCGAACTACGTTATTACGCTCCGGACCTGGACTTCAAGATACTTATCAACGTAAGACTGGAACCATCCTGATCAACGGAAGAGGACCGTGACTTTCAAACCTATTCTCCAACTGGGACTCAGTCCACGGACAAGCCCTTTGATGAAGAACGCCTGGTTTGACTCAGCTCTGCCATAGTTAGAGCTTGCGTAAATCAATATTACACCTTCATTTTTCCTCCTTCACAGGAAGATTCGTCTGCAACTTGGAGCTTTAAACTAAATTCACCTGATGTTTTAATGCACTGAACTGAAGTTTTCTGTGTATTATATGGTTTTGCTAACCCTTCCCAATCTCCTTACAGGAACTGCCATAAATTGTAGAATTGTGCATCACTGTAAATTCGCTCTATAGGTTTGGTGGGTGGGATGTTGCTGGGATGGAGCGAAACAAGATGACAGCAGTTTGTTTGAAATGGCTTTAGCCTCAACTTTGGACAGTTTAGACTTGGGCTTTTCTTTAGCTAGAGGCACATAAGTCCTTCCTTTAGAAAAAGGATGTCTTTGCATCTACTTCGACAGTGTGTGTCGAACTGCTCCATTGAATGACATCCATAGTGGTGAGTACATCACATTGTTAATTGTTCCGATTGGTCCTAATGCTGTCCAATAACATGCAGAGATGTTGAAAGGCAACTGTAGATTCCACCCCACAACTGAGCTTTGTATACGGGTCGGGGCCAGACTACATATTCACACAGATAGGATGGCTTGGCAGGCAAATAATATAGGACTGCGTCTAAAAACATCTCCGTTAACTTGACACCATTTATCAATCTGCAAGAGACGCTGGAAAAGGATCAATTACTTCAAGCACCTGCACCCAAATCTCCAGGCTGGTGTCACTTTCAAGGACCTGTAGGACCTTTTCGGGGACAAGATCAGCTCCCTGACAATTGGACAACCTCCTCGACTCGCCACGGAACTCCTTGATACCGTCACCCACTTCTCAACATCTCCATCATCCTTTGTAATGTAGGCTCCATTGACATAATCTCTACCATTATTCCCAGAGCATGCACCACTTTTGGTCATTCCTCATTTCAGTTTGCTGATCCAAAAGTCTAGAATGAGCTGCAAAAACCATAAAACTCACCTCCTACATTACATTGTCTACATTCAAAAACTCAACACCACCAAGCATTTCTGATCAGTGTACCTGCTTCTGACAAAGATGATAGTGTGTGACAATGGTCCTTATGTTTTTAGTTGTTTTATTTGTGTTTTTATCCTCTTGTATGTTTATTTTTCATATATTCTGCTTTTGTTGCTGTCTCTTGGCCAGGTTGACATAAGTGAGAAAGGTTATCAACTAACTCACCTGGAAAAACAAAGATCAAATAAATAAATGTAAACTCCCATTCCACAACTCAAGAGTTCTGTAATGGATTCAGATCTGGTGAGTGTGGAGGCTGTTGGAGTCCAGTAAACTCATTGTCATATTCAAGGAACCAGTTTGAGATTATCTGAGCTTTGTGACATGGTGCTTTATCCTGTTTGATGTATCCACCAGAAGATGGGTCCAAGTGGTCATAAAGAGATGGACATGATCAGCAACAATATTTAGGTAGGCTGTGGTGGTGGCTCTAAGTGACTAAAGGTCAGCCAAGAACATCTCCCCCACATCATCAAAATTCCCATCAGCAGCAGCAGCTTGAACCATTAATACAAGGTGGGATAAATTCATGCGTTCATATTGACACCAAATGATGACTTGATCATCTGAATATTGCAATTGAAATTGACACTCATCAGATAAGGAAACTCTTTTTCAACCTCTAATTGTCCAGTTTGGTCTTCTGCTGCTGTGGTCCATCTGCTTCAAGGTTTACCATGTTGTTATTCAGAGATGGTATTCTGTAGACCGGAGTCTACATGTACCTAATCTTCTTTGGCATCGATAAGGCATTTTCATCCACACAACTACTACTCAATAGATGTTTCATCAGTTTCAGAGCGTAAACTCTACAGATGGCTTTGGGTGAACCTTTCAGTAGCTCAGTAGTTTCTGAAATACTTGGATCAGCCTGTCTGGTACCAATAACCACGTTACCTTTTAAGTCACTTAAATCCTCTTTCTTCTGTAATTTGATGCAAAGTTTGAACTTGAGAAAGTCATAATCATCATCATCTTCTCTAGATTCCTAAATGGTTGAGTTGTTGCCATGTGATTGGCAAATTACCTATTTGTGTTAACAAGCAATTGAACAAGTGGACTTAATGAAGTGGCTGGTGAGTGGAATTCTCACTTCACATTTCTCTCAGATTCTTTTGAGAATTTCCTGTTTTTCAACTTTCTTATTGGTCTCCCCTCTTTTTCATTCACCATCTGACACATTTTTATTCTCACCCTTTGGAGCATTACTTCCCTCTCTACTGGCCAGGTGGCCGAGGGGAATTACCATGACAGTTTCCATTAGGTTTAATGAGGCATGGCCGCTCAGGCAGAAAAACGTACTGACAAGTTAAGATGCTGTGGCCGACTGGCTTGGCTTACTTCTTCACCTGCCTTTAACATGCCTCCCTCCTTTTTTCTCCCCTGCATGAGTGAAGGAACAGCAATCTACACAAAGGTGAGACTCGTGGCTGGCAGCAGAAACATGAGGTCGGGGCTTGTTTCCAGCAGTGAGTGACAGGTCAGTCATCACATCAGACTTTAATGAGTGGCCTTGTTCACTTATGTGAAAGTAAATGAGCTCTCGCCTAGCTAAAGCACGCACGCACACACACACACACACGCGCGCGCGCGAAAACAAACAGCAATACATCACTGCACTTTTGGCTTATTTCTTGTTTTCTTTCCATCTTTATAGACACACACTCTCCATTCCGGACAAAGCCTTTATTCTTCATGTGCTGATGGACATGACTTCAGTTACACGGCTTTGATAGGATCGTGGGGCATTTAGGTAAGATTGCCCCCCCCCCCCCCGTGGGATGTAAGCAAACAAGGAAATAGCTATGGAATATCTTTGTAACAATAACAATAAATAAACGTACTTTTATTTTTGTAAATTGGGACAATTTGGGGTGGTATTGAACCATCATTGCAATCTTCATGCCACAATCTTAGCATATATTTGTTTATTGCTGAGAAAAAAAAATGTTGTTCATTGCCATATCAGTGAGAATGTCATGGTTTGGGGAATATGTCTAACCCAAGACATGCAGAATCACAAACCTGTACACAGATAGATGAATAAAGAATATATTTTATTATAAAATGGGTAACTGAAGGCACACTGGGAAGTCCAGTTGGATGGGGAACGGGAGTGCTGCGTCTAGTTGAGGAGACCAAACACAGGTGAGTCCTGGGAAGCAAGTCTTAACTAGGATGGTGCAGAGAAAAGACTTACTGGGGATGCAGGAAAAGCTCTGGAGTGAGGGGGGGAGGTTGTGAGCCGGGGTGTCTCCAAGTGGAGGAGTCCAGGAGAGGGTGCGTGAGGTGAGTAGGAGAGCAGGTCGGTCAGGTTGAATGGAGAACGTGCCTGAGTGAAGTCTGGAAATCCTATGGAGCACAGGTATGGTATCCTGAGGTGTTGAGAGAACCTGGAGGTGAGGAGCCAAAAATACCAAACGTCACGAGAGAGTTCACAAGAACACTAGAGTCTCAAAAAGTCCTTGAAAAAACACGACGGAGGCTGGAAACTACCAAGCTGTAGCAATCATCCAGCATTGAGCTGTGTTCTCCATCCACCTTATGTAGGAGACCCGATGATTGCAGACCAGCTGCAGCTGGAACACTCCCTCTCCTGCAAAACACAACTCAAGGTGGAAAGTTGAGAGAAGTACTCACCCCGGCTCATGACAGTACACCCCCCCCACCCCCCACCCCCCACCCCCCGCCTCAACGGATGCCCCTTGGCGTCCTCGCAGATGCAGCCTCAAAGTCCTGGATAAGGGATGAATCATCGATGAAGGAGCGGGGCACCCGGGACCGCTCCTCCTGACCATAACCCTCCCAATCGACGAGGTACTGTACACCCCATCCAGGGGGACGAGAATCCAAGATCCTGTTGACTGTGTAGACTAGACCTCCCTTGTAGAGCTGAGCAGGAGGAGGTGGCGCAGGAGTCAGGCAGAGGAGAAAAGAAACCAAAGGCTTAACTAAAGAAACGTGAAAAACTGGGTGGATCCTAAGGGAGCGAGGAGGGTCCAAACAGACAGTGGAGGTAGTGGGGACTTCCAATATCCGTAACGGGCCTATTAACCTAGGAGTAAGCTCGCGGAATGTCTTTCACAGAAACCTGACCTTCTGACTGGGAGTGTAAACCGGAGCCGGGTGCCGCCGGCGATCAGCCAACTGCTTGTTTTTGCAGGCAGTCCTGTCCAGCGCTGCCCAGGTGGAGGACCAGGCACATCTGGCACCTCTGAGGAACTGTGGAGGAAACTGACGACTGCAGGGGAAGCAGTGAAGAGTGGTAACCTTAGGAGGACTCAATAGGTGACTGACCTGTGGCTGTGGAAATGTGACTGTTGTGGGCATATTCTACCCAGGCGAGGTGGGAAGTCCAGGATGAAGGGTGAGCGGAACAAACACAGTGTAGCATGGCACCAAGTTCTTGATTCATCCGCTCACACTGTCTGTTGGTTTGTGGGTGGTATCCAGAAGTGGGAGTGACCCGGGCCCCTAGTGCCTCAGCGAACTCTTTCCACACCCTAGAGATGAACTGGGGCCCACGATCAGATAAGACCTCCTCCAGGATACGATGCAGGCAGAAAATGTGCTTAATGAGGACTTGTGCTGTAACTGTAGATGATGGGAGAGACTTTAAAGGGATTAGATGACATGCTTTAGAGAACCGATCCACAATGGTGAGTATAGTGTTAAAGCCGTGGGAGTCTGGCAAACCACACACAAAGTCTAACGCTATATGTGACCAAGGGCGAGACGGAGTGGGCAGAGGATTCAATAATCCTGCCGGTGCTCGATGGTCACCCTTTTGCTGGGCACATATATGGCAGCCAGATAAGTAACTCTTGACATCTTTGTACATGGAAGGCCACCAAAAGGGTAGTTTAAAGAGGGCTACAGTGCGTCCCACTCCGGGATGAAGAGCGAAGTTGCCAGTATGTGCCCAGTGAATGATTTTGCCCCTCATTGATTGTGGCACATAGAGCCTGCCAAAAAGACCCTTACCTGGACCCAGGTCCGTCTTGAGGGCCTCCAAGACCTGATCCCTTATCTCCCAGGTAACCCCTCCCACTACACACGCCAGGGGTAGGATAGTGGAGGGTCCGGCGTCCTGATCAGGTGCATACTGTCTCGAAAGAGTGTCAGGCTTGGTGTTTTCTGGGCCTGGACGATAATAGCTCAGGAAATTGAACCTGGACAAGAAGAGGGACCACCTGTATTGCCTAGGGTTGAGTCTCTTGGCCTCTCTTAAATAAACCAGATTTTTGTGGTCTGTCCAGATGATAAAGGGCGTCTCTGCTTCTTCCAGCCAGTGTTTCCACTCTTCAATGGCAAGCTTCACAGCGAGTAGCTCTCTATCACCAACGCCGTACCTGCTCTCAGCTGGGGTTAAACGACGTGAGAAAAAGGCACAAGGATGAAGGCGATGGTCGGATGGGGAAACCTGTGATAACACCGCACCAACCCCGGTGTCGGATGTGTCTACTTTGAGGGTAAACTGTTGTTGGGGGTCTGGACAGTGAAGCACAGGAGCATTTGTGAATCTCTTTTTCAGAGCCTGGAAGGCAGCCTCGGCTTCTGAAGACCAAACCAAAGGCTGATTAATAGAAGTCAGGTTAGTCAAAGGAGCAGCAGTCCGACTGTAATTCCTGATGACTCTTCGGTAAAAGTTCGTGAATCCCAGGAATCTTTGAAGCTGTTTACGGGTAGTTGGTGTGGGCCACTCCGTGACTGCCCGTATCTTCTCGGGGTCTGCCCTCAACCACCCGCTCTCTATAATGAAACCTAGGAACTTGACTGGAGGAACATGAAAAACACACTTCTCAGCTTTCACATAAAAGCAATTATCCAACAGGTGCTGCAAAACAGTCCGAATGTGTTGGATGTGTTGTTCCTTAGTCCTAGAAAAAATCAGGATGTCATCTAAGTAGATGGTCACAAACTTGTTTATATAGTCACCTGAAACAGAGTTCACATGTGTCTAAAAAACTGCTGGAGTGTTAGTTAGTCCAAAAGGCATCACTAGGTACTCGAAGTGTCCAAGGAGTGTCTTAAACGCCATCTTCCACTCATCTCCCTGACGGATCCGAACCAGATGATAGGCATTCCTAAGGTCCAAGCGGCTTAAAATGGAAGCGTCCTGAATGAGTTCAAAAGTGGAGGTTAGTAACGGCAAAGGGTACTTAGTTTTCACAGTAATTTGATTTAGACCGCAGTAATCGATACAGGGCCTGAGAGTTCCTGCTTTCTTTGGCACGAAGAAAAAACCAACTCCCAGAGGTGAAGAGGATGGTCTGATTGTCCTGGCTGCCAGGGACTCTTGGATGGACCTCTCCATGCTTTCTCTCTCAGGTTTGGAGAGGTGATATAGGTGACTGGGGGGAAGGGGTGCACCAGGCAACAGATCAATGTCGTAATCGAAAGGTCTGTGTGGAGGTAAAGAAGAAGCCAGATCCTTACTGAATCCTTGTCTCAGATTGTGGTATACAGGTGGCACTGCAGAAAGATCAATAGTCTCAACAGGAGGGGCTGTAGGACCGCAGGGGTAGGAGAGGCTGAGCGGAGACATCATTGAGAGCACTCCGGACTCCAACCCTCTTCGGTTTGCTCTCCAGTCTAGCTGTGGATTATGGAGGGTCAGCCAGGAGTGTCTGAGTACTAGCGGTGACTGGGGAGAGAGGAAAACATAAAATGCCAGGAACTCCGTGTGATTACCTGACACCCTTAGCTGTAGAGGAATGGTTTGGGGAGTGATGGTGGAAAGATTTCTATCATCCAATGAAGGCACGGAGAGAGGCGTAGAAAGCCGAGTGGTAGGGATCTGGCACTTCTCTACCAAGCTCGGATCCAGCAAAGACTGCTCACAACCCGAGTCTAGGAGAGCCCCAAGTTGAAACTGCTTGGAATTAAAAAACACAGAACACTGGAGAGCACACCGGGAACTTGCTGAGTCTGAATTACTGCCCACCAGTAGCTCTGGTTTTACCGATGGGCTCTGCCTTTTAACAGAGTTGGGCAGTTTCTAGCGAAATGCCCAGATTCACCACAATACAAACATAGACCTGACCTGATTCGGTGTTGTCTCTCCTCCTGGGTGAGACGAGTCATACCCATCTGCATGGGTTCCTCTGTGGTGGTGGTTTCAGCCAAGGAGCGACAGCTAGATTCATGAACCCGGTCTTGAGTAGGGGGTGAACTGACACTGGGGCAGTGATGGTGTTTCACTTGGGAACTATGTGGTGGTTTAACCCCCAATCGTACCCCTTAAATCTGAATGTCAAGCAGGGAGTTATTGGATCCCAATTTTAAAGTCTTTGGTATGACCCGACCGTGTGTTTGAACCCCTGATCTCCCACTCTCAGGGCAGACACTGAGGTGGTACTATGTAAAGATACTTTTATTGGAAATGTTCATGCTGGACATACTGTGCTGTACACAGATTTAATGTCTAATATGTGGCTCTATGAAGCCCAACATGATTATTCATTACTTATAAATTATAGGGACTTTTTTGAAGACCACTCTGGTGAATTAATACACACTCATTACACAGCTGAACTTGGACTTAACGCCTCATGTGTCAAGCCTAATTGAATTGAGACTAAAATTATGCTCAATCGTTTGTTTGAAAGGCAGAAAATCACCTTCATTATTACCATTTCAGACACGTGAAAAAAAATGTACAAATTACTTAAACAGTGATCCTTTGTGTTTAAACGTGCAGATGTAGGTAAGAACTGTGTCCTACCTCCTGTTGCCAACACCAGCAGGGACCCTCCAGCCTTTAATCTGACTAAGTTCAGGGTCAGCCACATCTACGAGCAATGGCAGACGGGGTATCCAGACACTCATCTCCAGCTGAGCGCTCAAAAAACTGTAAGTGAAGTTCAGCATCACTCTGGTCTTTCCCCTCGTCTCCTTTCCATTGACAAACACATAATCGCAGCGCTCAGACACCTGAAGAGGAAGAGGGAGACCAAACTAAATAAAACAAAATAGCTACTTATTTGGATGAAGTTATAACATTTTGCTAATTGTTTTGTTTAAAAAAGCTTTTAAATGATGAAGGGGTCGAAACATAGGATGATGGGGTCCAAACATTCTCAAGTCTAGTGGATTAACTGTAAAACAAGGGGACAATTTTATAAAAGCTTGTGTAATTAAGTTTATGATTAAGATAAGGATTAGCTATTTTACCTCTAGTATTTGTGTGTACATGTGGCAGATCCCCCCTTAATCACATGTGAGCACCATTAGTGACTGGTGGGACATTAGCTCAACCTAACAGATGGAGCTCTGCAAAGATAAAACCTGATTCATCCAACCTCAGAAAATAACTAAACTCAGATCTTAAAATTTTTGCAGCAAATTCTTTGAATGGATGGAAGAAGTTACACCAAAACAGAGACTTTAGAATTTTTATCTCAAAAGCATCACCAGCCATCATTTCAGTCCAAATTTAGTTGACAATTTCAGTCATTTTTCCCCCTTTGTCATGCAATTTATTTTAACCTTTATTACTGTCACAAGCTTGATTGACAACTTTTAATTTCAGTGCATGTCCTTAGCAGCGACAATGCGTCTTTATATTAAACCAGTCAGAGGAAAACTGTCAGCTGTCTCCACTTCTTTGCATATGACTTGGCAGCTTTAACTCTCAAATGGTGTCGGATCAGCGCCTCTCTCTGAGGAACAAAACTGACAGATTGGTGTCTGTCAGTTCTCTCCTCCTCCTCCCTTTCATTTCTTATTTCACATCCTTTTAGTCTTCAACAGCCTTTTCAAACCTCCTATGAGTTCTGACTTCCTGTTATTAGGAGAAGTTTAGGATAGTCCTTAATAGTCATTTACACAATAATCACTTTCATTACTGAATTAAATATATCAAACAATGTTCTTCCAAATTAGGTGCAATTTTCTCACACAAAGGCAAAATGTCAGGAAATTCACAAAACACCACAAAACTAAGGTTTATTTATTTTTTAAAGAGAAAGTAGAGACGCTTGATATTATTTATTTTTACCGATACCCAATATACCGATATTGTCTGCCTCTTAATTGCTGAAATTGACACTAACTGAAACTGATATATATTGTGTCCCTCTCTCATAAAAAAAAGATAATAAAACTAAAACATTTTAGGTCACGAACATCACATATCTCCTATCTTGCGTGCTTATATTTTAAACATTTTTTGTTCAAAATGACTTCAATTTAAGTCAGTAGGACAAGTGCCATGTGTAATTTGTCTACAACAGCAGCTGATCCAAATTCTCCCTAAATGTGATGCTAAGATGTGTATTAGGTAGTGATGCATTTTTATTTTTCTGTTTACATTTACAACCGTGTAAAAAGATACAAAAAATTTAGTAATGAGAACAAACATGAAGAAGAGGAAGACAAAAAAGAAGAAAAAGAGAAAGAAATAAAAGTAGAAGAAAAAGAAGAAGATGGGGAAGAAGAAAAAAGAAGAAAGGTTTTTGTAGAGCACCTTTCTGAGGATCTACACAAGCACAATATAAAAAGATGAAGTAAAGAATTACAAAAGTTTTTTTTTTTAAATTACAAAAAGACAAAAAAACAATGGAGTCCAAAAATATATAGAAATGATAGATGATGTTGAGGTTTACGTTCCAGTGCACCATGTCATGTAACACCTGAGGCTTTTATTTTGACATGCTAAATTGCAAATATTCATGAGTATTTTCAGCTGAAGAGGGGAAACAAATGTGTTAAAATCTGTAACTTCAATATTGTCTAAAAATAATCATGATTCAGATAAATTTTCCATTAGCCTTACAAATAACATCATTCACTTTTAGTAAATTTTCCTAAATTACTTTTTGAATACAGATTATGAGTAGCAGCTCCAAAAGACATGCTCCACTAACCTTTATGACCTCTTCATCCATTGACTTGCACTCCACTGACTCAGTGACATCTGATACCGCTCCATCTGTCCCCACAGTGACCACCTTTACTGGAACAGCCACCGTGCGCCCCGTTAAGACAGCTGTGTTGAGGATCTCATTGTCCTGGACAAAAGCAGAAAAGTCCACGTTTGTACAAATCAGACATAGTTTATAAGCTGGTTTCAGGCAAACAAACTGGGCCGTGTGGTAAAATGTCAGACCAACACATTGTGTTACATTGCAGATGGTTCAAATAAACAGAAACAGCACTGAGGCGGCGAACTAAAAGGGATTATTCTCTTTACAAACACTAACGTTTTGATGTATGTTTGAATTGATAGAGGTAACTGTCTATCTGATTAGTTATATTTAAATGTAGCTATGTGGAAAATAATAAAAAAATATATTTGCATGCGTAGCAAGAAACTCTTGAAAAAGTACAAAAAAGCTCATTAAATGTAAAAAACTAAATTGCTATGAGAAAGTTTCAACTATGAAAATCGAGCTGTTCCTAAGAAACTAAATAAAAAGTAGAACTAAATAAATATAGAGCCTGTTGAAAGCAAGAACAGTAAATGCCTGCATTTTCCCAGCAAACAGCAGTGGGGTGACATGCATAAACTTTTTATTCAAACTAATTCTAAAATAAACAATTTTCCTGTCTTGAAGTCATCTTGCTACAAATAAACTTGCTCATGATATTTTATCATTTCTTTTCTATCCTCACAATGTGCAAATTTCACCAGACTAAAGTTTGAGCGCTTGCTCTACCTTTTGCTTAACAAACTGCAACAGAGTTTGTTATTTATCATCAAAAACCGCAAATGTGAAAGAGAAATAGAAGAATTAAATATCAAATATGAAGCACATGTGAGCCATCCTGGATGTTTAGTTACTGCAATGTGGCCTTCTACTTACAGACAACCATTAGACACCAATCTTCTGAAATCATAGACAATAGTCGCCATTTTAGACTCTTCACATCAAGTGTCCCTTTCAAACCAGCTCAAGAAGCCCAGAAAATGGCAGGTAGCTTTAAGTGCTATTATTTACCTTCACAAAGGTGGTGTGAAGCAAAAGAGAGTTTGTTTACTCCTCACTTATGGTCTGTGGCAGCAAATACTTACTTCTTTTTCTTTCACAGTCATTGATCAGGAAGAGAAAGTGTGAAAAATAGCAATAATGTGTTGTGGACAAGCTAACTGCTGACTGGTGTTGATTGTTTTTTACCAATAGCCCAAATGCAATGACACATCTGCTAAAAAGTTTTTAATATTGTGCAGCATTCCAGTATTCAGAGTGATATTTTGATGACAGCTGATTTAAAGATCCTGAGCCATTTCAGACAGCTATGCATGCACATCTTATTCATGCTAAAATTAGGACTCTTTCTACTCAGAAATGTTTTATTTGCTGCAGGAAATCCCGAGAGAACAGTGAATGCTCATTGTAAAAATGTTGTTTCTGAATTATATATGTAATCGGGATATTTATCTCGAGAGGCACTATGTAAAAAATAATGTTCTTTCTTTCTTTCCTTCTTTTTAATGCCATAAAATGAAGTTTAGTTTCTCACTGCTGTGTTTATCTGACATTCTGGCACTGAAAGGCTATGCCAAAACTCAGCAAAAAGCCAATATTTCCAACAAAATTAAAGCAACCATCTGTCCGACTTCCACTTGCCGGCATCCCTCAAGATGCCAAACCAACACGTAGAACTCCATCTCCCGGCATTCCACCCACCCTACCCTCCTATAGTCTATAAGTCTATATCAGGAGGCTCACCTCATCTGTCCGGCACTCAGTCATTGTTTCCCCGGAACTTTGCCTAGAATTTGAGCAACCAGTTCTTCACGTATATTACTTGATTCTTTTCTTACCACAGCAAAAAGGTTGTTTTGTGTTTCGATGAACACTGTAGTCTTCCTCAGAGCTCCGCTGTCAAGTAATTCATTATAACAGAAGTTGTTGCAATTATTCGATAAGTAAAGCATAAAATAATGGCTTTAGTCTTTCTTTTATAATCAGTCTTTGTCAGACGTGACCTGCCTGTCAGCCATACCCCATCTTTTTTTTTTCCCGTGTCCCGTCTGGCTGTGAAGAAAACAGAATGAATGTCTGAATGCTGGTGACAAGATTTACTCTCAGGTGGAGCTTCAAAGCTTGTGCTTTAATGTCACGCATGATACTTAAAACTTTATTGTTACTGTTTTTTGGATACTTTATAATTCTGAGCAGACATGGAGACAAAGGTGAAAGAGAAAGGAAGAAAACAAGGGGGGTCCACAAAAATAAACTATCGATGATGAACAGTCTGCTTCTAGACCTGCAGAAAGAAAAAAACAGAAAACAACAACTGAAAATAGAGACACACAACAATACTACAAGAGCAAGCTATCACTGTGTCAACCTGATGAGGAAATACAAAATCAACCATGTTTTACTGAACAATCACAAGATAATAAATCACAGTGCATTTAGTGCCAGCCACAGCCTTAAGAAATGTGTTGAACATGCTCAAGTCCATACTTATGAGAGCACCATGTGAGCACCTGTGTGTGTACACACGCTTGTATATGCAAGGTTTCTCTACAGAAGCGTCCAATAGAGTGTGAGGGGCCACAGATCTGCCCCCCAAAGATGTGTAGGAGATGAAGGGAGCTCCAAGTCCCAGAGATCCAGGAGCTGCCCCAGAGAGCAGGGACCCGAGTGAGACTGTAA
>SSNQ01000562.1:2430053-2459954 GCA_006942095.1 Nothobranchius kuhntae
TTCCAAAACATGTCTTAGGTTTAATAGATCTAGTTTATACTAGTCACTATTCTGTTTAAGTGTATTAAATGCCTACAATTCTGAATAATTAATGAGCATCAGACCCACGTAAATGCAGAGCTAGCTCCGGGGAAAGGCCTCAGTCTGAGCCTCGGCCTCGTCTGAAAACTGTTCTGCGATTTCCAGTCTCTCAACTTAGACCATTAGTTGTAGCGTTTGTGCGTTCTTTTTGGAAATTATTTGTGCAATTGTTGGACAAAATGACTTGCTGTGGTATTAATTGCACTAATAGAGCATCCAAGGAGTCTCCACTTCATTTTTTTCTTTAAGTAAAATTATATTTATGCATTTTAGGTCACTGCCGCTCTTGCACTAGCTGAGCTTGGATTTTAATATGTACTGTTTAACCATGAAATTTAAATGTAATAGGGTAAAACCCAGTGCATTTAACAAAACGCTGCATTTTTAAAAATGGGTTGAAATATAACATGTTGGTGGAGCTGGGTTTCGAGTACTGGTATGATCCCTTCTCCTCGGCGGCAGCTCGGCACATCTCTGATCGTAGTGCCTGTCTGCTGCGCGGCTGCCGGCATGCGGGGCTCTTGGATGGAAACTGATGTTTCCCACCCGGTTCTCCCCAGCGGCAGCTCGGCGCATATCTGATCACAGCGGCGCCTGTCTGGTGTGTGGTTGCTGGCTTGTGGAGCTTTCAGGAGACCTCTGTCTTCCACCCGGTTTTACCCAGCAGTCAGCCCGGCGTATCTCTGACTCAGAAGCTCTGGTGTTGTGCCCAGTTAACTCCGGTTGTAGTTAGGTTGCTACCTCCGTTAGCTTATCTCCCACCTCCACATTAGCTTTGGGTTAGCTTGTAGCTACATCGCTTCAGTTCGACGGGTGTCGTCACTTGATCCCAGCCTTACAGCCCCACCCTCAGCTCCACCTCTTTTCCCTATTTTGGAATTGTCTGGGCTTGACGGAACCTGTGACACAGTCAAAATGGCGGTGGTGGCCACCTCCCATTTTGGCACAAATACATAATTGGAGCCTAAGGAAACAAATTGTCCAGTATATATGTCGATGGTAGTAGCACAAGAAGTCCCAGGAGAGGGGAGGTGTCCAAGACCCCACCTGACATATACAACCATACACAGACACAGTCGCACACTCCCTCCCTCATGCTCACACATTCACATACAACATAAGTCATGCTCCCCATACACACCCTATTCACTCTGGTCCTGGTACTGCTGCACAAGGGGTACAACCATCACCGGTTCCCAGAGTCCGCCCCTTTCTGCTGGGGTGATGACGAACAGGCACCCCCGCCCAATGCTGAGCAAAGCAACCCACCACCCCAGACCCCAACCAGAGGGCCAGCTCCCCCTCCTAGTCTCCAGCCCCGGGAAGCCAAGCAACAACAGAGGTGTGCTAAGACTTCTTGTCTCCCTCTGCCTGCTCCAATACAGTGTTAGTGCATTGTAATGAATCAAAAGGGTACATTTTCACCATCGAATTGACACAGTAACCTTTCATACATGCCAGAGCTGCAAAGTCAAGGTCACGCCAGCTGGAGGATCCAGACACACAAATCAACCTTTTGCTCACTTATTGTTCAACGCAGACATAAACTGTCAAGGTCTCCCGCAAAAGCCCTTATCTCTGCTAAAAGTCCCCAAAAGAATGGATGAAAAGAACAAGGATGAAGACATCCCTAGGAATAAACTTGTGAAGGAGGCTATGGATTGGTATTTTCAGAAATTGTCTAGTCAGAAATGTAGATCCTTACAAACTCAAAGGAAAACAAAAAACTCAGATGTTTCATTACTGCTGAAAATATGTCACTTGAGTAAGCATGGCACATATTTGTAATCAAGTAAAAGTAAAAACTAGTTGTCCAAAAACTTATGTTGGCACAGCGCCTGTGTTAGTGCAGTAATATTACTCCACTAACACAGGCGCTACGCCAGGTTTTCATTTTTGTATGGGCCATAGTAATTTTGGATAAGCCTAATTAAACAAGTTAATTTCAATATAATTCATTTGGAGGAACAGATTCAAACAGAGGTTGCGCTACACATTGCTGTTTTGATTTTGACTCACAGGGTTTAAAAATACTGGTCAGGAATCTTTCCCCCCTCATTTTCATTTCCCCAAATAAGACACAGGTGAGTAATCCAGCGGGATCGTGGAAATGTCCAAGTAGTCAATCAGAGGAGCAACAGGAAAACCAGAAAAGCTCCAGAAGCTTCAGAAGTCCAAGGAGATCCCGAGGAGTCAAGGTAAGCTCCACAAACGATCCAAAAAATCCTGGGAACAAGAATTCTAAAATCCAAAAATCACTAGCGTTAACCTGGAGACACAAAGGGCTGGAAATACCAAGTTGTAGTTAATCATCCGGCGTTGAGATGTGTTCTCCTCCTCCTCTTATAGCTGGACCTGATCCGATGTGACCTCTCCTCCCGGCTGAGGCGTGTCCTTCCCATCTGCATGGGTTCCTCCATGGTGGTGGGCTCTGCAGAGGGCCGAGTGCCCGACTCATGGTGACAGTCCGGTGTGGGGAAAGTTCTGGTACTGGAGTTCTGATACCGCAGTTCATGCTGGCGCTTGTCAATAGAAATGGCCAGGCGGATGAGTTCCTCCAGCGACTGGGGTTATGGGCACAGTGCCAGCTGGTTCCGAACTCGATCGTTGAGGGACTCCGTGAAGGCAGCGAGGAGGGCTTCCTCATTCCAGGATGACCGAGCCGCCAGGGTTCTAAACTCCACAGACATGTCAGCAACAGATCTCCGCCCCTGCGATAAACTCCACAGTCTTTTACTGATACCCTTAACAGACTCAGTACTGCCAAAAGTTAATTTAAAATCAGTCCAAAAGTTCTCCAGAGGTCCCGACAGGAAAGTAGCACAGTGACTCTTTGCCTCAGCCCATCTTAGGGCTCTCCCACAAAGTAATCCTACTATGTATGAGATCTTGACTGAGTCCAAAAAAAAAAGGCTCTTGGTGAGCGCTTGAAAGCGAGCCGACATTGTAGCAGAAAACTGTAACAGTCCTCAAACTCACCACTGAACGTCGGTGATGGCGGTGAGGAGGCTAGACGGACATAGGCAACTTCCGGGGTGGCTGCTGCCGCCGGCCCGGGAACTGCAGGAGGAACGGGGGCGGTGAGCGAAGGCTCCGCAGCGGGGGCCTGGGGCTGCGGTTGGAACAGTCTGAGTTGTACCTGTCATACCATGGCCTCCAACTGCTGGAAACGGTTGTTAGCGGCTTGTAGCTGTTCCATAAGGAGTGGCAGGACTTGCTCCTGCTGAGACAACCTGTTGAGTAGATCGGTAAGAGGTGAATCTGTGGGGTTAGCGGCTTGGCTGGATGATTCAGACATGGTTTTGGGGTCGAGTTTAACCCAAGACAAAGAATTCACCACACACGAGTCAATTAGAAAAATTAAAGAATTTTATTTTTTTAAAAATCGGGAACTGAGGGCGCACTGGATAAGGTCCAGTGGGGATCACAATGGAACCGCAGCGTCTGAGGAGGGGAGAGCAGAGGAACACGTGAGTCCAGGGAGGTAAGTCTAAACTAGGAAGGTGCAGAGTAAAGACTTACGGGAAGCTGGGGGCTGAGGAATTGGGGAGGGTAGGTGGAGTGCCGGGGTGACTCCAAGAGGTGGTGTCCAGGAGAGGGGGCGCGAGGAGAGCAGGAGAGCGGGCCGGCAGGGAGGAGAGGAGAATGGTGAATGCTGCGTCCAGGAGATTAATGGGGCACAGGTGAGTGATCCAGCGGGATCGTGGAAATGTCCAAGTAGTCAATCAGAGGAGCCACAGGAAAACCAGAGAAGCTCCAGAAGCTTCAGAAGTCCAAGGAGATCCTAAGGAGTCATGGTAAGCTCCGCAAACAATCCAAAAAATCCTGGGAACAGGTAAGCACAAGTATATCCACAAGAGTTCTAAAATCCAAAAATCACTAGAGTTAACCTGGAGACACAAAGGGCTGGAACTACCAAGTTGTAGTTAATCATCCGGCGTTGAGATGTGTTCTCCTCCTCCTCTTATAGCAGATTGTTAATGAGCTGCAGCTGGAGCCTCCCTCTCTAGAAACACAGCAGCTCAAAGATGGAACAAAAATGAGAGGAGCACTCACCCCGGCACATGACACTGCGTTGTTAACTGGAAATGGGAAAAAATATAATGAATTGATCAGATCCTTTTCTTATCCGTTGTTTATTGTTGTTTCGTTTATAGCCACTGACTGATGTTAAGGAAAGCTTTTGACCTTACATGTTAGTTTATTATAATTTAATGAAGTGAAATACATTTGCATTAAAAAAATTGCCACATTTTCTTCCATTTTTCATGTTTCCAATTGGATATCTCCTCAAGAAAATTGGTGATGTCCTTCAATTCCAATTTACAGAATGACTAATAGATGTGGCAAATAGAACAATGCTGTTACTGTTTAGGGTTTTATAGCGAAATCCCTATAAGCACCTAAAAAGGCTCGTGAAAAATAAAAGTTTTTTTACTTTACAGTCACAGAATCATAACATCAAGGTTATTGAATCTCTCTAAAGATCTAGAAACTTCTAACATCACACCCCAGACCTCTTCTCCCCCATTTCACTTTAATCCTTTCACTATAAAATGATGATAATTCATATTAACTATCAACTGATCATAAATGGATGATGTAGGCCTGCCCCTGTAAACAGACTTTGATGTGAATATTGAGCTCTATTAATTTATGGGTTGACGTGAAGAATAAAACTACTGCTGGTGAAGGTTCTCAGTCATCCTGATCATGGTAATCCAAAAGGGTTCAAATGAAGGCAGCTGGACTTCTTTGATTTCTTTAAGACGTTTCGCCTCTCATCCGAGGAGCTTTGTCATGAGAATTGACAAAGCTCCTCGGATCAGAAGCGAAATCAAAGAAGTCCAATTGCCTTCATTTGAACCTTTTGGAATAAAACTACTGTTGTTTGAGACTTTTGCAACTTTTCTGCAGAATAATCTCAAATAAAAATGAAAAGAAAAAGAAAAAGAAATTAGAATGGTATTTGGTGCTAAACTGCAGTCATTTAAGATATATCTCAAGATACGCTCGAGAGTGAAAGGCCACACAGAAGAGCAGAAAGAAGATAATGAGATCAATTAAGACAATGTCTGGTAATCCGTGAGCTCTCAGTTGGTTTGCTGTCAGAGGATTTGTTATAATAGTGGATCCTGCCCATTATTAATTTCAATGAAAGTCTACCAAGAGGCCTAACTCTTTATAAAGCAAACAAAGGAACGCCAGCCCTTAACTTTGTTCATCATAACTGTTGTCTTTCAGTTTGGCTAATTTCTTTGCCTTCAAGCCAATTTTGAGATAAAAAAAATGTGATTTAAGCTCTGCTGTAGATAAAGGAGTTCTATGTTTTACTTTATTACTTTAAAAAAGGCTTTTTTTGCTCATGAAATAAATTAAAATTAAATATGTATACTTGTTCATCAAGTGTTGTGCAATTTCTTCTCATTTAATCATCACCCTGCAGAGGAATTATGGTGGAAAATATGAGAAAAAGATTGAAGACCAAACAAATCTCCCAAAACGAATGAATCAACGCCTTTTTTGACACATTCACTGCAATTAACAGCCACCCGTGATTTTAAGGGAGCATTTTTCTAGTGTCTTCTTGAATAAAAACACAATTTAATTCTAGATATTCATTATACTTTCCAAGAAAATAAGAGAATGCTTCATGTTGAACTTCTCCTTTAAAAAAAACTTGCTAAATTATATGCAGAACTTTTCTTAGACATTTTGAAGGTGGTTTTTTTGGTATTTTTTTTCTGTTTTGAACTGAGTTTGTGGTCAGGTTGTCAAGGGAACACCGTCTGTTTCAGCAAGATAAAAGTGCATCCTGACAAAATACTGAAAGATTTAAATAATAAGGCCTATCATATATTTGTATTTATATATTCATACGTTCACATGAACATGGGAATTCAGAGAAAAGGTGTGAAATGAAAGGAGCAGTGTGGCTTTTGTCCAGGTGATGGATCGGGAGATCAGGTGCACAGTTGTGGAGTTGCTAAGACCATACCAACTTTATTTGTATAGCACTTAAAACACCTACAGGACCAAAGTGCAGCACAATAAAACCATAGAACCTAGAATAAATAAAACATTCAGAGTTAAAACGATAAACTAAGCAGAATAAAACATGCTTAAAACAAAGTAAAATGTGATTAAAATCATTCAAAAAATTATCCAAAGTTAGGTCAAAGTCAACATCTTAGAGGGTGTCAGGCTAGAGAGAAGAGGTAGGTTTTAACCCTCTGGAGGCAGGCGTTGCAGATTTGCAACGTTAAAACCTACCTACCTGGTTACTCCACTACATGTACGCATTTTTAACTCAGAAGTACCCCTGAAGGACTTAGTTGTTCGTCCTTTTATCAAAACTTATTTTGAGCCTGAGAGGGTTAAGCAGTGATTTAAAATCAGACAGTCAAGAGGCCTGTCGGATATGTACAGGAAGCTCATTCCAGAATGTAGGAGCTGCTGCAGCAAAAGCACGACCTCCTCTAAGCTTACACTTCATCTTTGGAACAGTCAGCTGATCTGCAGACTTGAGGAAAGGGGAGCGGATATATGGGTGTAGCAGCCTGCACAGGTAAGGCAGGGCAACAATATTAAGAGATTTAAAAACAAATAAAATAATTTTAAAATGAATCCTGAAAGGCATAGGCAGCCAGTGCAAAGAGGCCAGAACAAGGGAGATGTGCTCAAACTTCCTTGTTCCTCTTAAGAGACGGGTAGTAGCATGTTGTACTCTCTGAAGCTGACAGATACAGCAGGTGTTACTTATTCCTGCATAAAGACCATTACAGTAGTCCAGCCAAGCCGTGACAAAAGCGTGGATTACTGTTTCAAAGCACACATTAAACACATAACGACAAAAGTTTCCAAAAGCCTTGCAGTAATTAACAGAGTTAAGCATATGCTTGATTTTAATTCTCTACATATTCTGTACTGTTCTTTAATTCTTCCATACCTAACTTATGGTGTTGAAGTATGGGGTAACAATTTCAAAACTTCATTACAATCTTTATTTTTACTACAAAAAAATGGTTGTTCAAATTATACATAAGGCAGGGTACCTTGAACATACAAATCTTCTATTTTTCCAATGCATGATCTTATAAATTAGTGTACTGCATAGTTTATGTTTAAAGCATTTCATAACTCTTTACCTGCTAATATTCAAAAACTTTTCACGCTTAGATATCAGTTACATGAGTTGAGAGGATTTGCGAAATTTAAGGTTCCAATTACGAGAACTGTCAGGAGAGGGTTTTTTGTGTCGGTTCACGGAGCCAAATTGTGGAATGGTCTGGGACTTGAACTGAAGCAATGTTAAAACATTAATCATTTTATATCCCTTTATAAAATATATTTTTGGTCACAATACAAAGATGACGAGGTTTCCTAACTTCATATGTCGTTTGAGTAGCCATTTTGCAAATTTCTAGGTCGCTCATAATTAAGAACTTGCATGCAGGTTTAATAATGGTGATTATCTTGTTTCTTCAGGCTTGTCATGGATTTTTTATTTTCCTTTGAGTTGAAATAAGAAGGAAGCCACTTTATTGTTTATTGTGTGTGAATGTCATAATCTGACAGATTGGGGTGAGGTATAAGTTTTTCTTCTCCTCACTCCATTTTGAGCGTTTTTGTTAAATTCAGACCCAATTGTGCTGATATCTTATATTTGTAATTTCTGTTAATTGTTTATTTTACGGCATAATACTGGCTCAAAATAAAAAAATGAAATGAATGAAAATGTGTCTGGGACTGGAATGGCTTTACTTTTGCCAGCGTCCTTTGATTAAAAAAAAAAAAAAAAAGCTAGACTTAACTGATCTGATGCGGTTGTCTAACTTTAGTCCAGCATCCACCTTGACCCCAAGGTTAGGAGCAGTTGGCCTAATGGGCTAGAGAACTTACTTCTATGTTGGGAGTCTCAGTGGAGCTACCAAAAACAATCACCTCACTGCATTGTTGGTTCTTTTTTAAAACACAGAAAAGGTTTCTGTTTACCTTGCTGATAGTTTTGTTTGCGTCTGCAAACATCCTCAGAGCTGACACTGATGGTGGCGTCACTTCCTACTCCGTTTATCCGCAGGCAGCAGAGGACGTTGTCACCCTCTGCTGCCCGTTTTACCCTCTCCGATGATGCAGTCCCATGCACGATCCAATGTGTAGACCCCATCGTCTCTGTTCATGGTCCCACATCCACATCTCCTTATCTCTATGGCTTCCTTTATCCATCTTTTGTATTTCTGTTTTTCGGTGTTTATGATCCTTGTGTTGTCCCAGTCCATTACATGGTTTTCTCTTATGCAGTGATCTGTTACGGCTAACTTCTTTATTGTACTTTCTGCTTCTTGTTTTGCTGCTCTTGTGTGTCTTCGACTTGCCTCTTTCTCTCACTCCTTTCTATGTTCTATTGTTCGTGTGTTGAGTTGGCGTCCGGTTTCTCCTATGTATGTTTTATTGCAGAGTTTGCATGAGATTTCATAAACGACTCCTTATTTATGTCCAGCTGGTATTTTGTCTTTTGGGTGTACTAGTCTGTTTCTAACTGTTGTGTATGGTTTTGTTGGTGTGTTTATGTTGTGTTTTTTCATTGTTGCTCTTATTTTTTCTGTTATGCCTTTGATGTATGGTAGGGTTAGCACTGGTTTTGGTTCTTGTCTTTCTGGGTTTCTGGTTTATTGCTTTGGTCGTTCTTTTCTTTCTATTGTTGTTGTTTGTTGTTTTCCTTTGTTTATTGCCAATGTCGGGTATCGCAGGTCTTTAAAGCGTGTTGTATGTGTTTGTCCTCTTGTTTACGGTCTCTTTCTTCTGTTATCATGTTTGCTCGGTGATATATTGTTCTGATTACTGACATTTTGTGTATGGTAGGGTGTTCTGATATCTATAATAAATATTGGTCTGTGTGTGTTGGTTTTCTATATGTGTGTATGTCTAGGGTCCCGTCGGTCCGTCTGGTTATTTTCATGTCCATAAATGCTATACTGCCTTTTGTTTCTGACTCATATGTGAACTTAATGTTGCCTGTGTTGTCAGTGTTATTCAAGTGTTGTGTTAGGGTTTCTGTTTGTCCTTTTGGTATGATTCCCAGTATGTCCTCTACGTAGCGGATAAACGAGTAGGAAGTGACGCCATCATCAGCGTCAGCTCTGAGGAGGTTTGCAGCTGTGAGCGAAACTGCCAGCAAGGTAAAAAGAAACCTTTTCTGTGTTTTAAAAAAGAGCCAACAATGCAGTTAGAAAGGCAACACGGCAAGAACATACCGAAGATGTTTAAAGAACAATAATCTCAGTTTTGTTATCAATGAACTTTAAAAAGTTCTCAGCTAACCAGGCTTTTATTTCATCCAGACAGGAAATCAGGGTTTTCACATTAAGTGTCAGCTGCATAAAAATGAAAAGATACCCGATACTTTCTAAAAATAGATCCAAGAAGGAGCAGGTATAGTGTATCTAAGTGGCTAGTAGTCTAGTTTGTATGGACTTCGTGGATTTATATGTCCATGTCCTCTGAAGTATTCTGTGGTAGGTGTTGTGGAGGTATAGGAGGATCTTTGTTAATATCTTTCCTTATCATTGTACACATGCACAAGTTGCTGTATGGCAAAAACACACTAACATCTAAAGACAGGAGGAAGTTTAGAGAGAAGCTTAATGTAGACACAAAAAGTTATCAAAAGCTTCTATGAGCTCTGACATGATGGAAAACGTTGATCCGATACGCCGTTTTTTCCCACAAATCTGCATTTATTCCTATTATACAGAAAAGCCCTAGACCCTTTACTAGTGGAACATTTAAGGTTTTCAAAAGTCTGGAGGCCTATGGTTATTTCGTTTTAAGGAAAGTTGGACCAATCTATTCTGCACAACAGAAAGTGGAGGTCATGCTAAAGCAGGAGTCAGCCCCGAAGAGCAGAGTCACAGCATATTTTTCACCATCTGTGGATGATGGCCAATGAAAGCGAATACATCCTCACTGAGACTACTAAGCTGGGCAAGTCTTCATGAATCAGTGTCTTTATTTATTTCTTTATTTATTATTATATTGATCACAGGTTGAGACACCTGAGTCTGAACTTGAAAACAACTCAGTGACTCAGTGGATGTAACAATATATGAAGATAAATGTTTCTTAAAACAGCTTCTCTAATTAACAGTCACAAGAACTTCACAAGAACTTACCACTCGAGGCCAATCCTCCACACCCAACCAGTTCCTCAAACTAAACACAGTCACCCCCGCAGCCCCCAAAAAGTTGAACAAGGCATGCCATTCTATCGCACATCAGTGGCAATGTCAAAGGACCCGACCCTCTGTCTCGAGATCTTCACATTACATGTGCCATCTGGGTGTTTACCTATTAAAAACAGCCCACCCCGAAGACAGCTATGGCCCAAACAACCGAGTCAGAGTCCCTTCTACCATGAATGAGATCCACCCTACACTGCAGCTCATAAAAGGCCCGCCCAGAAAAAGATCCTCCTATGGGGTCTTGGGGGACAACCAAAAACAGCCAAAGCAACAGCTGTTTTAACATGATCAGTTCTAAGTCCAGCTTGTTTCTTGTCCTTGATCCTGGTTGTGGTAATCCTTGGTCAGAGTAACATGGTAGAGTCATGAGGACGAGGGTATCTGTTTAAAGTCTCAACACTAAGACCTTGAGGGTGCACTTATAGTTTGCATCTTCAAGCTAAAACTTTCGGCATGCACTGAGATGATTACCAGCTGAATGTGAAGCAGTTGGACTGACATTCAGCCCCACCACATTCAGCCGTGGTTCTCAATTAATAAAGGCAGAAAGTTCCCTTTGAGTTTGGAGCACATCTCTGCTCTAAGAGGAAGACTACAAGAACCTTTAACAAAATTGTTTCATTTCAAGAGTTAGGTGAGGTGGTTCAAGCATCTGATTAAGGTGCCTCCTGGTTGCCTTCCATTGGAGGTTTTCTGATCACATGCCATTTGGATGAGGTCCTGAAGCAGAAGTTGGAGAAGTTGGGACTTTATATGCTCTCTGGTCTGGAAAAATGTGGAATCTTTCATTAGAAACAACGAAAAGTTCCTGGGGTAAAACATAGCTGGGTTTCCATCCATGACCTCATTGGAGAAGAGGTGGATGAACACTGATTTAAAATCTAGTTAGGGTTAAAAAAAATCTACTTAAAATATTTGAATAGCATTGCCTCATATATGCCAGTAATAACAACTTAAAGCCTTCAATCCTCCTTGTTAAACAAAAACATCAATAATTGTATGTTGTTGACAAATGAGCACCCATCACAGGTGTATGTGTGTGTGTGTCTGTGTTCTCTAGTCCTCTGTCTAAAAGGAAGTGTTTTTACTTAATGAGCCATTAAGACTGGCGCAACAATATCAAAAGCTGTCTTAATGAGCTCTAACTTCATAGTAGGAACGATGCCTCAAAAAAATCTCAGTTCTCATCTAAATCATTATGATGAGTTTGTTCACTGGAATTTACCGAAATTAATCAGGAACAAATAAAGAACAAACATAGGTATGGCCTTTCCCCCTAGAAGTGCTGGTTGGGCACTGCTTGGTTTTCCAAGTCCCTCCTGAGATTATGAATATGTGAAAGAAATGTCTTATTCATGAAATCAATTTGAAGGCTGCAGCAGATAAACATCCGTGTCTTCAAATGGCTTTATTATTAGTTAATTCACATACAAATTCCACACACAACCACCCACGTCTGTCACGTCAGGAGTAGGAGGAGGTTAGGACCCAAGATGCAGAACACCAGTCGACATAAGGCAGGAACGATTGTAAAAGTAAAATCCTTTTATTAGGATGGGGATGTCACGTTGCGGGTGTGGATGAAGACGGACCATGTGTGGTGGAGCAGATCAGGAGGCAGGAATGCAGACACGGATAAAAATAAAGTGGATTTAATGGCAGAGCGGGAACAACAGAACAGAACAATGCTGACAACAAACAATGATCCGACAAAGACTCATACAACATGGGAGGTATAAATACTCAGGGAAACCATCAGGAACACATGGGCGGATTAACACGGGGCAGGTGAGAACAATAAAGACTAGTCAGGCAGGGGAGAGACACAGTCAGGGAGGCAGGGAGAGATTGTGACAGTGCCCATCCCCCCCCCCCCGCTAAGGGGCAGATACAAGGCGCCCACAAAGCCACATAACACTGGAGACGGGAACACTTGAACTCGGACTCTGGGAACTGGAACACGGACTCGGGAACTGGAACATTCGGACTCTGGGAACTGGAACACTCGGACTCGGGAACTGGAACACTCGGACTCGGGAACTGGAACACTCTGACTCGGGAACAGGAACACTCGGACTCGGAACTGGAACACTCGGACTCGGAACTGGAACACTCGGACTTGGAACTGGAACACTAGGAAAGTGGAACACTCGGAAACTGGAACAGGAGACTGCTGCAACAGGCGTGGGACCCTGAAGAGGCTGCAGCAGCAGGCGTAGGCCCCGCAGGCGTGGACCAGGAAGTTGCTGAACTGCAGGAGTGACGCGAGGAAACCCAGCTTGGCGGCAGGTACTCGACAAACGGTCTGAGCAGGTGCACATCACGATACGCTGGGTCACAGGCAGAGGCTTGGGTGCAGGGGAGCAGAAGAAGGAGCGGTGAGACCAGCCCTACCACCCCGGAGAATGATGGCGTGCGTAGGGGGTTTTACTCCACCAAAACCCCAGGATCCGCGGCTTCCATTGGGAAAAAACAGGACGGGGCCGAAAGCAGGAGAGGAGAATGGGTTCGACCACCCCGGGAACAAATAGGATGCGCCGAAACCCCCTCAATGGGTCCAACCACCCCGGAAACATGTAGGATGCACCGAAACCCCTCAAGTCGGAATCTCCCTCCGCTAAATGGAGAAAAAGCAAAAAAAGTAATCCTCCAGGCAGATGTTTAGAGCTCACACAGGTCCAGGTTGGTCGGATCATTCTGTCACGTTGCGGGTGTGGATGAAGGTGGCCCATGTGTCGTGGAGCAGATCAGGAGGCAGGAATGCAGGCACGAATAAAAATAAAGTGGATTTAATGGCAGAGCGGGAACGGCAGAACAGAACAACGCTGACAACAAACAAGGATCCGACAAATACTCAAACAAGACGGGAGGTATAAATACTCAGGGAAACAATCAGGAACACATGGGCGGATTAACACGGGGCAGGTGAGAACAATAAAGACTAATCAGGCAGGGGAGAAACACAGTCAGGGAGGCAGGGGCAGATTGTGACAGGGGAACAAAAATCCAAAAAGGCAGGTAGCCAAACCTAATATCTAAAACCGAAAGACAAAACCAAAAGCACACTTATGAGCAGAGACCTCGTGGGGGGACAAAACAATGCTGACAAACATCAATGGACTGACAAAACATTGAGACGCAGACAGGGTTATGTACACAGGGACTGGGTGATTGGGAGACGAGGCGCAGGTGCGTGCGGAGAGGGAACTGAGGGGAGACTGGTGAAATCAATTAACTAAATGGGAAGGGAAAACCAAGCAGAGGGGATAAACCCTAACCTATAAATCTCTAAATAAATAAACCTAAAAGACTAACGGCACAGGAGAACCAAAGAACAAATAACTAATGGCCTGAGGAGTAAGGGAGACTAACAAGTGGGGAAGGAAACACACACTAAAGGAGACTAATAAAATGAAAAGCTGAACCTAGAGAAAGACTACAGAGGGGTGACTAGGGGAGACCTGAGGGAGACCAGGAGGGAGCTGGGGACAAAGAGGGGCACAAGAAGCTTGGGTACACATGAGGAAGATCCTAGAGGGACACCTGGAGGGGCTGGGGGAACACAAGGAGGCACATGAGGAACACAAGGAGACACATAAGGGAAACCTAGAGGGGGGCTGGAGAACACGAGGGGGACGCAGGACGCAGACCATGACAACGTCTCCACATGCCAACAAATTCGGTTTCACAAAAACATGCATGCACAAGTCCAGACACCCTTGGTGCCCAGGTGAAAAAAGAGGCACGACCCAGTTTTCCTCATGCAGCAGCTTTTCTTAACCACCTTTCATTGCAGTGCAGAATGCAGGGCATAAAAAAAGAGAGGAAAGATGATGAGAGGCAGTAGAATCGATAAAAGGCCATTATGCTTCTGTGCAGCTGGGTACAAGGGTAAAGTGTGTGGGGGCTGATATGGTTGAGGATGAATCATGTGTTCAGCAGCAAACAACCTACAGAGGTGCTGCTCAGAGAACAGTTACTGTATGTGAATGGGAGTGGGCTGAAGGACGAAATCTGCTCTTGTTGCGTGACTCTGAGCAATAGATTCATTAGTGAAGGTGACTTGATGGCTGTGGAGGTTGCCCGGGAGTGCTTTTGGACTTGTCACCTGGTTTTTGACACTAGAGTGGTGGCCATTTAAACAATTACATATACACTGTTGCAAACCAGTTAAGGTGCTCAGTGGGTTTAAAGCTTTCCCAAATCATTATTCATACTTCTTGTCAATGCAGAACACAGTGGAGGCAGATTAGAGATTAGAACTTATAAATCAAATGCTGATGTAACACGAGCACAAGTGTGAGAAAACTGTTACGATTCATGGCAGACTAACTCATCTTGCAACTACAGCTTCCTTGTCAATGCTTTCCGCTTTTAAAGTTTTGTTAAACTTTAAATTTTTGCTTCGCCCTGTGCATCTTTGGTCCATGTTGCAAAAAATATTATTATCCCCATAAAATATATGAGCTAAAACTCTCTTGTAAATTTATTTTCCGTTTCATTGTCAGCAAGTTAAAAACCAATTGTTATATTTAATTACTTTTGGCCCAGTTTAATTAATGTTTTCAGAAATTACACAACAGATTTATTGATTTATGAATTTAAAAATGATTACTTGTGTTTATATTTTTAAAAATGCAATAACTTTGTATAAGAACATGTGGAGACATAAGAGGCAGCATTCAACCTTTTATGTACATTAATTAGTTTTTTTTTAATGAAAAATCAAGTGGTTACTTTCTTGATGAATGGAAATAACACAAACACAAACTTAAAAACATCATTTTAAAATCAGCATTATTCCAACCATCTTCAGATGTTTATCCCAGGTCAAGTCTGGATAAAGATCTAGGAGAGGAACCCATACATCTATTTGCTTAGTACTCCTCTTTAAAATCTGCACATGCCCTAAGTTCCCTTCCTATTTGGAGTTGCACAAGAAATCTCTATGACAAAACACCCGGAAGACATCCTGATCAGATTCCTGAACCACTTCTGCAGACTCATTTCACTGAGAAGCAGCATCCCTACTCCGAGCTCCCCTGGATGACAGAGTTCCTCACCTTATCACTAAGGCTGAGCCTGGCCACCTCACAAGGGAACCTCATTGCAACTACAGCAATCTAGGATATTGTCCTTTTCATTATGATTCATATCCCGTAATCATAGGTAATGGTTGGAATGAAGACATCCTTCCTTCCTTCCTTCCTTCCTCCCTCCCTCCCTCCCTCCCATCCATCCATCCATCTAGTCAATCTTTCTACCACCACTGGAGAACAAGATGCAATGACAATTAAACTGATCTGCATAAAGCAGAAACTCATCACCAACTTAAAAGTATTGTTCAACTTTTTTCTGGTTGAGAACTATGACATTCAAAAGTCATGGAAGCTCATGTCAACATTAAAGTCCAATTAAAGTCCCATTAGTCATCATCATATACTGTTGAAATTACATCTCCACATTTGACCCATCCTTGTGGAGAGTGGTGCGCTGCAACAGTGTATGTACTCGGGAACTGTTTAGTGGTTTAACCCCCCAATCCAGCCCCTTAAAGCTGAGAGTCAAGCAGGGAGGGATGGGTCCGATGGTAGCAACAGATCAGACCTAAAAATATGCTAAAAGTAGTTTTTACACAACACGCCACACTTTTTTGTGTTATTGATGTCTGTTGTCCTTCAGGATCGCAGTGGGAGGACAACAGACAGCGAGTTATGACATTTGGATGAGGAAGATAAGAAAGAAAGAAAGAAAGAAAGAAAGAAAGAAAGAAAGAAGGAAAGAAAGAAGGAAAGAAAGAAAGAAAGAAAGAAAGAAAGAAAGAAAGAAAGAAAGAAAGAAAATCAATATATTATCAGTTTATTTTGACATAAACACACTTTATTGACAATCCTTGTCAAAGTGTATAAATAAAAATGACCAACATGTGTTAATAGGGAAATAGCTGGCGAGCTCTGTTAATGCATGTTTGCGCATGAGCCGTGAGCAGTTCTGGTACTTTTTGGGTCACAGCTGCTTGCAGCGCCACTTCAACAGTACGATACCATCACGATGGACGAGCAAAATATCAAACACGCCAGAATTTCTTGCAAGCTTACGATTGCTGCTCAGTAGTTGGTCACATGGTGTTAATCTCCTCTTGTAAGCCCCTGTATACTATATGACGCTCAGCAAAAAAGTCTTGTACATGTAGATTCTTGCACGAGGGGAAAATCAGATCAAAAAAGTGAAAAAGTCATTGTTATAGAAATTTTATGTTTTATTATTGCTTGATCATTAATCCTATTAACTGAATGTATTACTCTATGCCTGAAAGCATTCTCATTCATTCAGACACACCCACACATTCCTGTAACCATTCGTACACACACGTTCATTTCCACACAAACACCTTCTGTCCCCGTCTTATCTCATGTTACAAATAAACTTGAAGGGCTGATGTTCTTTGCAGTTGTAAGACTCAAGCTTTGAGCCTCTGCCCTGATTGAAACCAGTAACTTGTATGGTTCATTATCTCTCTTTTCTCTTTGCTGCAGGTATTAGGTGATTAAGAAAATTCCTAACAGTCGTACAGTGCATGCCCGGATTAAGTTTCTAAAGGTGGACTTCACAGACAGGCCTAAATCACCTAGGTACTGCTTTTTCCCTGGGATAGAATCAACAGGGGCAACAGCCAGAGTTTCTGTTTTGTTTAGCTGCAAGGAGTTTTCATTAAGCCAATTCTTTATCTCCACTAAACAATGGAGCAAATAATCTAACTTGTTCAGCTCAGACTGCTTAAAAGAGCAATATAGCTGAATGCCATCAACACTGGTGGAAAGAAACGTCAATGAACCTTTGAATGATCTTACCCAAAGGGGTCCAATGCACAAGAAAAGAACTGGACCCAGGACAGAGCCTTGGGACACTCCACTCCACAAATCTCCAGACTAAGGCCTTAATTGGTTTGCTGTAACACTGAAGCTATGTTCTGATAAATGAGGAGAACCACTGAAGAACTGTCCCTGATAGTCCTATTTGATCCCTCAGTCTTATCAGCAGAACATGATGATCAACTGTATTGAAGGCTAAAGAGACGTCCTAGAGAACCAGAACAGTGTGTTTAGGATGGGGGATGTGTGAGACCTCCTGGTCACTGGACGCTTCCAGTAATGCTGTTTCCATAGAATGGTATTTACGAAAACCAGACTGAAACAACTCAAGGATGTTACTTTTATTCAGGACAGTAGACAGCTGTTCACAGACCACTTTCTCAAGAATCTTAGAACGAAACAGAAGCATGGAAATAGGCCTAACCATAGTTAGGTGCACACCACACACTAAAACCAAAACTGGTATATCGAGAATTTTATTTTTTTATCAACACGTGTGTGGTCTCTGAAAATAATCCAACAATTTAAAAATCCTGCCATGTGAAGTGGGCAAAGGACACAGCTCTTGCATTTGTTTCACAGGGACTAGACAGACCTTAAATGAGACCAAACTTGTAAAGATCTTTATTTGTGTTGACATTTTTAATTAGTATACAGTATGTATTCAAACTTAGCTCTATAGTTTAAGTAGTTTCAGTTCACAATTTGATCAGACACTAAAATGTATTTCATAATTTAACACACACACACACACACACACACACACACACACACACACACACACACACACACACACACACACACACACACACACGCACACACACACACGCACGCACACACACACACTTTATTATGGTTGATGTCACTTCTCTGATTAAGTCTACAAAAACCTTTGCTTCATTCAAATTGAATCTGTCTAAACAAGGTCAAGAATAATATTTGTCTATTTGAGAGTAAAAGTATGGATATCTAAGATGAAGCAGTGTAAAGTACTTAACTAAATCGCAAATCTGCACTAGCCCCTGCTACGGTAAAAGTGTGTCAAAGGAATGGAAAGATAAGTAATGATTAATCCTACACATTTATTTAAAAGGATAGGAGGAGTGAATGTCTGAGATTTACCCAGCCTAAATCAGTGCCCTGAACTCTGTTTAACCCTGGCAAGCAATTTATTATTCAGTGGCTGAAAATATGCCTCTGATCTACAGAAGGACCACATCCACAACCGTTCACCATCCATCTGAAACTGACAGCAACCCTGCAGATCCTGTACTGTAATGGCCAAAATACCAATTATCAAAAAAAAGAAAAAAGAAATATATTAAATTAATAAATTAAACGTTTTGTTTGCATGTGTGTGTGTGTGTAGAAGGGTTTTTAGTGTCCACTTGCTTCTCACTGACACCATCTGAGAGCCAATAGATGGAGATAAAATTAAAAGCCAGAGCAGGAAGATCAACACCTGAGATCTGATTATATTTTCGCTCCACATTTTAGAAAGCAACAGCAAAAGGAGTTGTGGTACTTTTTAATCTTTTTGTGGTTATAGTTTGGAAAAAGTTGTTTGGCTTTGGGTTGCATCCTGGAGATTGGCTGAAGCAGAGGGCTGATAACTGAAATGACAAAAGACGTGTCTGAGCAAGTCTAAAGAAGAAAACCTACTTCTTTTCCCCTCAAAATGTGAGAAAGATTTGAATCATTTTAAAGGCTGAGAAAAAAAATCTACACCAGGTTGAGAAAACTTTTTTCAGTGCAGCAATTGAAACAAAGACAATTTTCATGTTAATTGATGTTTTCTGCAATCAGCATATTAATAGCCTACTGTGTCTCAATTGATCTTCCTCACTTGGCATGGCAGCTATAGTTGCAGTATTAGCAAATTTACAGTTGGGGGCAGTTTGGGGGCATTTTGCCATACTCACTAATAGGAAATCCCACTATCGATTGAATAGGAGCCAGCAGTGATTTATATTCTACTCATTAATTAGATATTGATTTATAGCTTGTTTGCCTGGCAAATCTATTGGAATTTGTTATTGTATAGTCTGAGCTCTAAATACATTTAGCGGGATTAAATATTAAGCCTCTGTTGTGTTTTCCGCCTCACACTTTCTCACTCTGAGCTTAGAAGGAAAACAAAAGCCAAAGTCAGCGGTGATAAATCTGCGGTGCCCGGTAAAGCCTGTCCATATTCTGTTTTGGGAGGCTGTTTTTATTAGAATAAACCAGAGTTCCACTGTGCTGGGCCCTGGCTCTGAGCCGACCAAATGAAAGACTAAAGGCAGACTCAAAGAGAAGGGTGAGGGACAGCAAAGCAGAAAAAAAAACATAAAAAATAAGAGATAGAATGAGCAGAATTAGCTTCAAAGTATACTGGTGTAGTATTTTTGTGCCCTGAAAGAGACAAGGAAGACAGGTTTGGGTGGTGGAGTAACAGAAAATGTGTCTGCTGTTCAGATAATATGCAAAGTGTGTGTTAGCGTTCATCCTGGGAGTCTTGCTCTGTCTTTGGTGTTTTACCCTCCCGGTTACACACACTGAGGATGGCATGACTCCAAAACAACCTCAAAGCAACTGCTTTGCAGTAAATGAGTTATATAAATAACTCTAATGAACTTCAGGCATTGCTTTTCTAGAAAGAGGCAAATTCCTCTGTTCTGAGGTACACAGATTTGAATGAATGTGATTCAGGTTTTTTTCTTTGTCCCCCCCCCCCCCAAATACAGAAAATCTGCAGAAGCAGCCAGCACTCATTATCACGATTAAAACTGCACTTAAAATGGAAAATGTGACACCTAAATGCACCTGAGCAGTCCAGAATTGTATATTTAAATGAATCAGAACATTCCCATCATCTTTGATGAACCACGTATTTCTCAGGGTAAAAGCAGCTGGTGACTATCTCTAGCAGTCACCAGGTGAAAGTTTGGGGACACCCTGGACAGGTCTCAGTCCATGACAGAACCACACAACCAGTCAGACATTCACTCACAGTCCGCAACACATTCTCACACCCGAAGCGTCGAAAAATGACTATGGGGTTGCCACCTAAAATGAAATACACATTTTTGGCCTGTGGAAAGCCAGAGCACCTGGAGAAATGCCACAAATGCATGAACAGAATACACAAACTCTGCTTTTCTGAACTGTTAATCTGCTGCCACCAGCAAAATGGTAGAAGAAGAAGAAGAAGAAGAAGAAGAAGAAGAAGAAGAAGAAGAAGAAGAAGAAGAAGAAGAAGAAGAAGAAGAAGAAGAAGAAGAAGAAGAAGAAGAAGAAGAAGAAGAAGAAGAAGATTGGGAAAAGTTCAAATTGTGACACAAATTTCTGAGGAAACCAGAAACAAAGCATACATTTTTTTTAGATGACTGGAGTAAAACGACATCTGGAGCTCAGACTGAAGAGTCCATAATGTTTAGTGGTTCAAGGCTTCTTACATGAAACTGTAACTTTTCATTTCTCCTGATTGTAGCCGTTAATAACTGTAAACATATACAAAATAGCAACATTTAAAACAGAAAACATTCTAACATTTATGCTCAAATACATAAAATTACCTGGATTTTTTCTTCTTGTTAGTTTTAATTCAAAACAGTTAAAAAGTCAAATTGTCACATTTTGTAGAAACCACAATTTGATGTAAAGCCCCTGGTATTTCAGATGTGTCATAGTTCCAATGACACATTTTCATACACAGAGACAATTCAGTGCGCTTTCCATTAGAAGCATAGCATGAACATTTTAAAATCAACATCACAGCATAATAAAAATACACAAAAATAGTTTTCAGATTTAAGAAAATAAAAGACTAAGTTAAAAGATGAGTAGCTACAGTGCAGAAGGTGCAGTATAAAAAAACATGAACATTTTATACTTTGCTACTAGAGATCATTTGAGATCGTGAGGAAGCTGAATCCATCTGTGAGCAGTAGAGTAGCTAAAAGCAGCTTCACCCTGTTTGGTTCTGACCCGGGGTTCTACTCACTGCCTGTTTCCTAAGGATCTCACAGCCCTGCTGGGTGTGTATACAGGAAGGAGATCCAACGTGTATTCTGGCCCCATGCCATTGAGTGACTAATGAACTAATAGAAGTACTTGATGTGTTCGGTTCTCTTGGTTCTTATTAAAGACATAGCGGAGGACCTTTTTCTTCTGGTGGATCATCGGAACCATTGGTTTGCATAAATGTCAATCATTCTAGTGATGCTTTCACAAGAGGCCATCATTGTACATGCTCGTTCCTGGGTGAGTTTTCTCTTCCTGTGCATGCTGTTTATGTGTAGAGCGATATTCATCCATCATTCCACCTGACCGTTCTCACTGACTTCTTTTGAAAATGGCTGACAGTTGCAAGAGAAAAGTGTCTTTGAAGTCTACAATGAGAGGAGAAAGGCCTCAGAAGTGAGAAATAAGACCAGATTTTCCGTAAAAGACTTCAACAATGGCGTGCGCTGAAAGCGAAGGTTGAGCTCCCCACAGATGCCTCTGTTGCTGGTTTTCTACTTGACATGTAAGCTAAAGTTTGCCAGGCTATTTGGAGAAATTCATTTCAGATTATTGCTAGAAGAAATTATCTACGGCTATATTTGTTTGATTCTGATCAGGTAATAAACCTAGTAATTTTTAGCATCGATGTTTATCCCAATGGAAATACTTCATTGATCCCACAAGGGGAAAATCATATTCTATGAAGGCATAATCAGATCACAAAAAGAATAAGATGCAGAGGTAGACAGACAACAGTAGTACAATATGGGTGGAAGAAGAAATAAGTAAAATAAAATGCAAAAAAATTAAATTAAAAAGGAAGTGCACATAAATAAATAAATAAATATATATTCTGACATTGTTGAAAAAAAAACACTAATCTTTTCTTGAGTCAGCGTGTGCTGCAAGGCCGGCAGCTACTTGTAAACAGAGCGTGCACGAGAACAACTGGCCGTTCTCTCTTATGCACATTTTTTCAAAACGTGGAGAGGGTGGTTATTTCCTGCTACTCAGAAACATCCTCCTCCATACCTTTAAGACTAGCAGCGACATTCTGAATAAGCTGCAGTTGCTTCACAGCTTTTTGGGTAAAATAGAGCTACCTGCAATTTTTCTGTTTCCCTGCACCAACACATCTGGGAAATTGACAGACATCTTAACATCGCAAGGACATGTTGAAGACATTATTTGGTCAATGAATCAGGTGTGTTGGAGCAGAAGAACAAAAACATAAGGAAGTGGCTCTCCTGCACCAGGGGTAAATAGTCTAGTCCGACAAATTCAGGTCCATTACCTAAAATACGTCAAAAGCCTTTCCTTTCAATTTTGTTGTTTTGAACCTACATGCCATGCAGAATCAGGAAATATTTTAAAATTATCTTTCAAACCATTTAATTGTAAGCAACAAGCAATCAACACATTAAAAACTAGAGTTTCACAAAGATCTGTAGTACATTTTTGCTAATATACAAATTAGCATGAGGTTGAAACAGCTATTTATAAACAGATCCATTAATCTATAAATAAAAACTGCAGAACAATTATTTTTCTCAAAGTAGATTCTTATCAAACAATATTTTTGCTTTTTGGTGACAGCACTGGTTCAGGGAGCTGCAGCAGGTGAGAGAGACTGGCAGAACTGAGTGCCCTGATTGTTCAGTCTTTATCTCTGTTAGTGTTTGAGGGAACAGTAACACACATAAGCCAGGAGCAACAACAGGCATTCACTAAATCTTATTCAAAGTACAATACATAGGCATCTGCTTGTCTCATACCTCTGCATTTAGCATTTCTGTATGTGGAGCCAGGAGGAACCATGTGAGAGGTGCGGAAGGGTAACAGGTAGCGTCCACTGTTGATCCTTGAGCAGATGTTCCAGCAGCAACAGCAGCTGGCAGTATTCAGACAGCTTATGCAGAAGTTGCTGCTTCCCATGGCAAGTAGGAAGACTGGATGTTGCCTCGGATTCAGACGGTTGGAGGTCCTGCAAGCCAAATAACCTTTTGCCAATCTTATCCACAAGGAGACACTGGAAACTAGTGGTTGTGTCCAGGAAAGATCTAAAGAGAGAAATTCATGCTCAAACTTTTCCTTGAGAATTTTATGGAAGGATTCCCAATTGGGATGATGATGATGCCTTCACCCTTGGCTGAGACAAGAAAAGGATAATCCGATGGCGCATTCCAGAAACCAGATGTTTTACTAGAATTCTGACCGTTATCTGATCCCTCTGACCAAAACCACAACACAGAACTCTGATTTCATTTTACTTTTTGCTGCATCTAATTTTGGGTAAAATAGATCTTCAATTGCTGTTTTAACTGCTCTAAATGTTCAATATTAGCTTTTCACCAATATCTAATATACAGATAAACCAATATACTGATACATTGATGTAACGTCCAGCAATGTCAGTTTTCACCTAAAAACTGACCTACATGCCACCGGTCACCGGAAGACATAAATTCCAGACCTAAGGTGGATTTCACATTCTACCTTCCAACAAGCAACAAGGTTGTACAAACCTTGTTGACGTTTCAGGAGGAACACGATGTCAGCCTGTGTTCCCAAACAAAGCCCTCTTCTGATAACACCACAGGATTCCTCATGTCTCTGAATAAAGTGACTATTTTCCGCTCATATGTGTTAATCAATCGTGAAATGGAATGAACAAATGTTTTATGAAATGATCAATAATATTTTGATTAATCTGTGCTTAAATTAATAGGATTGATTAATCTGTGCTTGAACTACTGAAGTTTGAAATGAAACATTTTGGTATTATGATCAGTAATGTTGGTTTAACAAGTGAATCACTATTTTCTGACAGCTCACACACTCAGACATGTGACGATGACAAGGTTAAGCTAATATCCTGACACATAGATATTTTCTTAGCCACAAATCAGAACACCCTGTATCTGAAAGAGGTGTGACATTCTGAGCTTTGCTTGTGAACACCTCTTAACATGGCACGTCCCGGTTGGCCAAGAAATCATAATATGAGAATATTAAAACAGAGCTCACTAGACTATGAGTCAGTTCTAGAGAAAGCTACGGACAGGCCATCTGTAGCGAACCCTCTTTAACCCAAATCTTTCGACAAGCTGAAAGCTGCCTACAGCTGACACAGCAAAACTGTTCCTTCGGCTATTCAGAAACAGCTGCTCTAGGCGCAACGATTTCATATATCTGTTGTGACTCGGAGACATCTCTGGACTGGAGAGTCGGTGCTGCGGTTAATCTACCAAACCTTGGTGCCCAGAGGTCATCCGACCTCCCTGATCTTCGGATCTGCGAAGAGGGTCTCCAAAGAAAGGGTGAGGTAGACACACAGATTGCCTCTGATGTCCTTTTGATAAGAACCAGCTTCATAGTTTAATGCAAACCAAATTCTTTTCACCCAGAACTCAGTTCTTCTAGATACAAGGTTCTGATAACCTCACATTCACACATAGTCACCATACATCACATCCCATCCTCTTAGATTCATCCATCACAGTAGCCTTGGTTAACTTGTCATGTTTTATTTGTTTAGAAAATAAATTTCTTATCTTTTATAAACCTGACTCTGTCTGAATTGAGACGAAGTGTGTGCTTGGCCACTGAAAAAGAAAAAGAATCCTAAAATCTTCTGATTAAACATCCAAAGATATTCTATATTTTTATAGAATATCACAGCTTATTGGTCATAAGTAAAGGTAATAGATTAAGCTTAAAAGCAACATTTACCACTCTACATTGATGCAGTATATGCTAACTCTTAATTTCTGATACCGATATAAAGCAATACTAATATATATATACCCTCCTTTCTAAAATATTACAATTACTTGAATTTAAGTTAGGCCAAATATGCAAAACAAGCAAACACATTACTCCAAGTCTGTTATGTTTAAAGTGAGTGAGATGAGAAATAACTAAAGAGTTTGAGATGTAATATGTGCATGGTAGGGCTGCACAATATTAGGAAAACCTGCGATATTCAATAACATTGCTTAATATTGCGATATCGATATTACTTGCAATAACTGAACAAATACTAAAGTATGTTGTGTTGATGTTGTCTGGCGTGTGATGTCTGCTCTGGGTTCAAAGGAAACAAAAACTAATGCATGAATTCCATTACAACATAACATTTTTATTGAAAAAATGTGCAGCTGCACCTGCTACTGTATTAGCAGCAAAACAACAAACTGCATGCATGCAGTTTCTCAGTGACTTTAAAACATCACCTCCAGCATAAAACTTTTTCTGATGCTCCAAATACAGAAAAGCATCCCTTACCAGGGTTTTTTGAATAAAAAAAATCTGAAAATAGGTTTAAATGTTAAATAATAGTTAACATCACTTAAATGCAACAGCAAATTCTCTCATTGCTACTGAACATTTTCTCCACTTATGTGGTTATGATATAAGGCTGTTGCTGCAATTGGAAAGGGATCTGTACTGGGCCAAACTAGGAGAAAATTGAGATTTTTGAGGGAAAGAGAAAAAAACAATTGTCTACCTTTCAGAAGAGGAACTGGCAAAAAACTACATGGAAAATATGTGACCCAAATTGAACAAGTTTACCTAGATCTTAAAAAGCAGCTCAGATGATGAAACTGCAACTATGATTCTGATAACAAGCTAACAAATTGAACTAGCTCCTCTAAGATAACCGGCTAGCAGAGCTTCTGACTGACAGTTTATGTGCAGCAGCAAATCAACTATCCTGATTAACAAGGTTATAAAAGCTCATAAATGAAAAATCACTTTGATGTGTGGGGGAACCTTTCCAGGCCCTCTTTAGCAGGGTGGGACTGGGAGGAGAGTGATGTAGCCTTTTAGCTGGAAGCTAACCGGAGCCTGGGGCTAACATCACCACCCGGTGGAACACTAGCGACATGAAGGTGGGTTGGTTCACCGGCACGTGTCGGAATCAGCCCGGTAAAAATGATTAATGACACCGAGTGGACTCACGTTCACGTTTGAAAGAAGCGCTGATTCCAGAAACCTCAGCACAAAGTGCGTTTGTTGCTCTGAGCCAGCATGACGAACAAGGGAATGGCACCGCTAACTCAGTTCGGGTGTTGCTTTCCATCCTAAGGGTCTATGTAGGGGGCGGGCGTATTACGTGAACGGACCCATCTGATTGGCCGCATATCAGAAGGGCTACATTTGATTGGTCAAATAATACTTCCGCATAAAAAACAGAGCTGGTTTACAAAAAGTTGATGTATGGCACGGATGGAAATGTTTGAACCAAACATTTATCACTGTTTTTGACGTGCTTTGCGATGGGCCTATTGCACGTCCTGTTATCCCTATGACGATAATTTTTCAATATATTGTGCAGCCCTAGTGCACGGTAACTAAAAGTCGTCATTAAAGTAACAATGTGTATTTTCCTTGATGATAGGGGGCAGTATATATCTAAATCATTGCAAGAAGCTGTATTTTTGTTCAAGTAAGACCTTACCAACGGATGGCCATTAGGCTAAAAAATCCCTGGGAGTGCAACCTCCAGCTAAATGACAAGCACATCAGACTTCCTTTCATCACTGTCAACGAGTGACTAGAAAAATGTGTAACGCATTTATGAATGGTGAAGGTTTTGCAACGGGTTGTTACAAATTGATTAGGGCTGTCAGTCGATGAAAAAAAATTACTAATTAATCTCACAATTTTCTGTAATTATTTGTGATTGATCATAATTTATCTGATCATTAGGCTGGCCACTCACACTTTTTTCCAACTTTATATTTCTCAATGAAAAAATAAGTTGTCACACACTCCATGGAAACTTTCAGAGAATCCACAAATAGTGGCTTTCAAATGGTTTTGTTAATTTTTGCAAGTTTAGAAAAGAAGCAGATGAGACGGCATGTCTGATAATTTAGTTTTTCATCTGATACTATTAGAACAGGTCAGTAATGTCTGAGGGGCTTTTACAAGCACTGTATAACTAATACTCCTGGAGAGGGTTTGGATTACACAGAGGGTTCTGGGGAGCCCAGTTATAGGGGTGGGGGGTGTTCTGTTTTGCCTTGTCCACCAGAATGCCTTGAAACGGCCCTGGGTGTGTGACAGAGTTTTGAAGTTGATCTGAATGATATCAAATGTATAAATATGACATGTGTATTACTTATTGTTTTATACAGGTAAAAACGTGTAGTGGAGTTCAACACTTTGTTTTGTTTTCTTGTTTTCATTTAAATCTCCTCTAATCTCTCCAGAAAGGCTGATGCCTGAATTCTTACTTTTCACCTCATCCTTTACTTTTGAGCAGATCAAAGGGATCTCCTGACTGCAAAGCGGAGTGTGCGTTTCGATGCTGCGTCAGTGAGGTGAAATCACCGCAGCACAGGTGATGAGCTCCGCAGTAGAAGAGCACTTCAGGCACAAATAAGACAAAGTAGAGAATATGTGCGGACATGAACGATCGTGGGTTAATTATAGTTTGTTGGTTGCGCCACTTTGAGAATGGACTGTGCGCTGGACGCAGCTGCCTGGAGCGCACCAACGATGTGACCTGAGAGTGAGAATAATCTCTCACAAGGCACTGTAGTTGCAGGGGTGGACAGGTACTTGCATGCAACCGGTGCTAGTCTGTAATGTGCTTCTTCTCTATTCAACCGCCACTGTAATGGTCAGTGTCCAATATCCATTTTGGGCTCTGCTTTGTACCGATCTAGACAGCGCTCCATGGACAGCATTGTCCATGCTAGCAAGATAGCATGCTAGCAAGCTTTTCCTTTCCTTGTCATTTTCTGCTGCTGCTGTTTCTGCTGCTTCTAATCATTTCCAGCAGGTCTGACACCAGCATAGCGCAATGTTGCCCCCTCCATCAGAGCCTCTCACGAGTTTGAGGTGTCGGATTCCGTAAAATTTAAAAAACTGCATTAATTACGTAAATGTTTTAGAATGCATTAAACACTTCACATTAATTAACTAAATTAACGCAGTATTTTTCACAGCGCTAAAATCAATAAATACATTTTTTATCCTCATGGGCTTCTGTAGAAAGAAACATGGCATCTCATATGGTGTCGTCTAGAGAACATGTATTTTAGACCTGATTTTTATGGTTATATGTTACAAACCTGCCAACATTTTTCAACAACTGTAAATTATTTAATTCACTTCACTGAATAAAAGGTACACATTGTCTCTTTAAAAGAGTTAAACTCATACAGATAATTTCCAATATTAATTTTAAATGACAATGAGTTGATAAAAATTGTAGAATTATATCAGATAATGTTAGACGTCCCTACTCTAAACCCTTAAGCCTGTATCTCACTGTTTCTCGATGCAATGACATATGAAAGAGTCTGTCATGCAATGTCTGTAAATTTATGCAAGGGTTCTTAATTTTTCTGATGTCACATTGTTATAATTTTGGAAAACTGTCAAAAAATGGTGAGGCAAATATCACCATAAAACAAAGTTGCTGCACATGTTGGACACCAATCTTAGACCCTTCTCAAAATAGTATACATTTTGATTTTTCAAGTCAGAAACAAGAGAAGGGGATGATGACTCATTGAAGATGGTGACCAAACTGTGAATAAAACAGGAGAATATTGTAAATAAATAGAAAGTTAATTTTGCCACTTTGTGAATACATTGCAAGAATAAAATTTGCATGTTGTTTGTAATTACATCACCTGCTCCATGTAAAATAATCATGTTAAAAATGGTTGCAAAATTTTCGTACATGGTAATGAAGTGTGATTCAAACTAAAAATGTAAATACTCATAATTTTGTTTCTCCAAGTCGCCAGCAGTTGCAGCCATGTGCGATACTGGGATTAAAGAACTTGAAACATAACAAAAGTAATACTGACACTGGCACACAGCTCAAGTTTCTGTATTTCTGCAGCAGCTACTCTCATAGAGATTGAACTTGATATGCAAGTGGTGTAACGATGGGTAGTTTACAGCTTACTTATGAACCATAAAATGTGAGATTCTATAGAAATATGAAATATCAATCTGATGGATCTTTGAGTATTTTTACCAGAATATCAGAACTTTTTATTGCAGGGATTAAGTGACACTTCGTATTACCTCCAAGGAAAGAAAGAGAGTCAGGTTTATAATAGTTAAGAAATTTATTTCTACACAATTTAAACAAGACTGACTTTAAACACTGTGTGTACTGATGGACACAGAGTGTTTAAAGTAAGTGTGGCAGCATCAAAGGTAACTGTAGAACCTCATCTGTGTTTGAACTGTTTTAGTCCAGTAGAGCTTTCAGAGTTATCAAAAATATTAGCTTCATCTAAACCTACCATTTCAGATCCAATCCCAACCAAATTATTTAAAGATGCATTTCGTTTGGTTACTGCTCCCATTCTAGATATAATCAATCTATCCTTAGTAAATGGATATGTACCACAGGAATTTAAGGTTGCTGTAATCAAACCTTCTCTTAAGAAGCCTTCTCTGGATTCAGATGACCCAATGAATTATAGACCAATATCCAACCTCCCAATTGGTAAAATCATTAGACAGCATGGGATAAACTTCCACTGATATGCTGATGATCCTCAGTTATATTTATCCATTAAACCTGATAAACCTAATTGGTTAGGTAGATTACAGGCTTGTCTTGAGGACATAAAAAATTGGATGACTCTAAACTTTTTGATTTTAAATCAAGACAAGACGAAAGTTCTCATCTTTGGACCAGAAATCCAGAAAAGGAAATTGCTTAGTCAATCACCTGA
>SSNQ01000562.1:2489851-2520476 GCA_006942095.1 Nothobranchius kuhntae
ACTTATAAGTATACTTTCAAGGAGAAAAGTATACTCAACTATATCAGGAGTACACTACAAGTAAACTTATATTGTTACTTTTAAGTATACTTCCAAGGAGAAAAGTATACTCAATTATATCAGAAGTACACTACAAGTAAACTTATAAGTATACTTTCAAGGAGAAAAGTATACTCAATTATATCTGAAGTACACTCCAAGTACACTTGTGAGGTTACTTTAAGTATACTTTCAAAGAGAAAAGTATACTCAATTATATCAGAAGTACACTACAAATAAACTTAAATTAGTACTTTGAAGTATACTTGTAGTATACTTCAAGTATACTTTTAGTGGCCCAATTTAGTCCCAAGGAGTATACTTCTAAGTAAACTTTAAGAACAAGTATGCAAATAAACTTCTGTACACTTAAGTATACTTGAAATTAGATACTTAAAGTATACTTCTTTTTCGTAAGGGAACAAAGGACCTCAGAGGAAAAAGAAGCAGCACGACAGAAAAAAAAGACGAATGAGATTCCTTTTGTTCGAAAACAGGAAAACAAAAGTGGATCTCAGAAGCACAAAAGCCCTGTTAACCGAGCACTCGTGTTCTCCTCTTTTCACTCTCAACACCTCTGTGGATATCTGGATGGCAGCAAAAAAATAAAAATAATAAAAATAAAAGTCTGCTGTCTTTCCTGAAAACCCAAGAGGGCTCTGCTCGTGTACGGCCGTGCTTTGGTTAGCGCCGATAACAACGACACATCAAAGAGCTGAATCTGTTTCAAAACACTGAACTGACAGTGAGTCTAGCAGGTCTGTATGTATTGGATGAACACGTAACACGCTTCCATTAGATCACTGTGACCAACCTCTGTCTCCTCAGACAGTGTGAGGACATCCTGTAGATAAAATCCTTGTCTAATATAAAAGCAAGCTATGGCTAGACTTGTTGTTTAATCAGATTTCTTTGGTAAATTGTCATACAAATAAGATTTAGTGTTTATATGTGTGACTGCACAGACAACGTTTGGTTTGCTTGCATTAAGGGTCGGACCAAAAGAAGAGCAGGACATCTGCGTGGAAAAGCAATCCAAGGAGCAGACCTGTGACAGACCTGCTGGCACGAGAAGTATAAGCAGATGGAGAAATTGTGTGGACACCAGTAGACACAGCTGTCTTGGCCGTAATTGAATCCTGACACAGGAGACACTCAGTCATTCAAAAACAGAAAAGGTGCGACGACAAGCGGGGTGACACTTCCTGGTGTCCATCTGTCCATTCAAAAGGAGCCACTTCCTGTCTTAATGTTCCCTAAATGATCCAAGCTGATACAAAGGTTGATTACGAGTCTACTGCAGCTTTCATCCAACAAGTATTGCATTTGTTTACAAGACCTTGCTAGTTCTTTTGTAAATGGTTGAACAGAGATGACTTCCCATCTCTTCAGGAAATGATATAACCATTGAACTCTGAAATGCTTGGATTTTAGAGTGTAGCTAGAACTGTCCAATCATGACTGAAAATATGAGTTCAGATTTTCTGAAACACGCTTCTGCTTATTCTTTGAATGTCCTCGATTTGACAAAATACCGTTTAATTGTGATCAAACTGAGAAGTCACTGGCTAGTCTGAGCAGCGCAGACACCAAAGTGGATCCAATCAATTTTAAAACAACTCTAATTTCATAAGAAAAACACAAATAAATTTCCAGGCAAATCATGCAAATGCTTTCTTTCCATCTTAACACCTCCTCATTTTGCACATTTTTACTCATGGGGTGTCGTTCTGCAGGTTGGAGGTTTAGTTCCCACCGCATGTTGAAGTGTCGGGCATGGCACTCCGCACTCAACTTTATTTACATAGTGTGTTTATTTGCAGCAGTGGCAGCCTCCAGTGCCGTCCAACAGGAAAATTATCCCCCCAAAAGGTTAAAGTTCATATAAAAAGAGTTTGCATGTTCAATGTCAGGCTCTTTTGCTCAGACATGAAAAGATAATTGATGTCTTGTGCCCTCCCAAGTGTTGGTTTGACACCGACTTATCAGCTTTTGTTCTTCACAAGACAATTAACGCGACAAGGGAGCCCACAAGAAGTCACACAACTGGGAATTTCTTCTCTTGAGGCCATATGACAGCAGTGGGTGGGACCAACCTGGCAAATCTGACAGATCATCTGGGTTGGTGACCATCAGATGGTCTCCAGAGGAAGTAATCCCAGCTGTGTGAGAGAAGATAGGCACCCGTGTCCTTGCTGATTATCCGTTAGGCTCATTTCCTGATCCATGGTCTCTTTGATCTGACATTTGTGTTTCTCGTTTCCCGATTGTATGACCATCGCATTGGCCCAAGTCTATTATGAGAGCATTTCATTTGCAAAACTGATTACGGTTCACCTTTAAGGTGTTTTTATTTTTTATTCTTGATGAATGTTCTGCTTCATTACATAAGATGCAACACACTGCCTAGAAATCTTGTGACTTTTCCACATCTGATCAAATAAACCTGGCAATTAAAAAAGACAGTGAGTTAATCAATCAAGGGTTTGCACGATCCACTAAGAGGAGCTGTTTAATAACTACAAGGGACAACAGACGTTATCCCATGACCTAACCCAAGGGTCCAAAGCCCTGTGTGCAGAAGATGTTTAAATCAGGAATAAAACCTTTTTGTTTGCGGTAGATTTCCCTTGAATGATAATTTCTTAGCTATTTATTTGACTTTAAATAATAACTTTTCTGAACAGTTCCTTCTTTTTATGTGATGCTATGATTTTATTGCAAATGTATAAAGTTGTGCTTCTTCTGTATTTCTTGTTTATCAGTGAAATGCTTTGTGTTTGAACATGTAAACAAATATGCTTGCGTTGCCTTGCTTTAACTGTTCATAACTTTCCCATAGAAATCATCTCAAAAGATCTTAACCATCCTTACGTGTGTCTAACAAAGAACCGAATGCCACAAGAGCCAATAGTTTTTTTTTTGTCACGGAGGCAACAAAAAGTAATAATTCTACAGGTTGTTGTTTGTACCTTCCTTTTGTGCACCAATATTAAATACTGAAAATAAGCAAATTTCAAACAACAAGAGCACATGGTGATGTTTTCAAAGCATAAATGTAAATAATTATCTTCCTTCTGAATGTCCTGCTCTGTGAGGTGACATTAGATGTTTTAATTATTTGTCCTTCACTTTTTTTCAGCTTCGAAACTGAACTCTGTGTCCGGGTTCTTCTCCAAGCAGGCACAAAGTCTGTCAACTTTGCAAAGANTCTCAAGGGAAATCAAATATCTTCAGTGAATAAAATCTGGTTTTGCCTGGAGCTCCATCTTCCTTTTACAGCGGTAGAGCTATAAAGGTCACTTCTGCTCTTCAAGTTTAGCAGGAGCAAATGTAATGAGGTCACTTAGCCTACTGTGGGTGGCCATTAGAAGACGATGATTCTTAAGTCAGGATCTAGTGTAGAAAAAACCCTCATTTGTGTGTGTGTGTGTGTGTGTGTGTGGATCACAAGGAACTTCAAACTCCTCTCTAATGAGTTTCAGATTTCCAGATTTTGTGTCAGTCTCTCCTCAACGACGATGCTAATGAGATCTTATTAAAATTAGAAGAAGTTGTCACTTGACATCTCATCTTTACTCCACAGGTGAAGAGCCGATGCGGAGATGCAAAATCTAACAGTTCGGAGAAGGTGTTGTGAGAAGTTGTTTGTCGCTGGTAGAAATTCAGCATTTATCCAGCGAGTTCGGGACACTGCTCCGCTGGGAAAGGAAAGGGTGATGAACAGGGAGGAGTTACAGAAAACAGATGATTGAACAGAACAAGAAATAGCCAGTATCTGAGTAATCATGCTTAATTATCCCTGGTAGAAAAGCTCACTAAGCAACAGAGGTTGTGTGAATTAAAAAAATTATTTAAAAAGACCTGATCTTTAATACTAACCTGGTGGTGTCTATGTCCCCTACAATCAGAATCAGAAGGGTTTTATTGCCATATGCATGAGAAATCACAACATTAGGAAATTGCTACAGCACTTGGTGCAAAAAAGAACGAAAATTAAAAGATAAGCAAATGTATGAAATAAGAATATAGTCATGAAATAATAATAATAATAATATAAAGTGTCAATAATTAGAGAAATGGCTACTATATACAAGACAGTTTGGCTACTGATCAGCATGACATACAACGGCTTTTAGGGAATGAAATGTAAAAGGCAGATAAAAAAAAGCAAAATGAAAACATGTCAAGAGGCAGGTGAAACATAGAGGCAAGTTGAGTATGACATAGATTTCCCCCTGGATCTATCAAGCCTTCAACGTCAACGCTGTCTCTGTCAGTTCAGATTAGTTTGCCCTCCCCGCCAGCCTGCTGAGTGCGAACCAGGTGAGGAGGAAGAGGCACATGGTGACAAAAACTGAAGGAGATATATTGTTTTTCTTCAAATGATGTTCAGGTCTTTTTCAATATTTTTTTCCTAAGAAAACCCCTCGTCTCTGTTGTTGCTGTCCCTCATGCTCATTCGTCTCCTCCTTATTTCTCCTTCTCACCGTTTCTCCTCCTTAACCCTCCTTACCCTACTCAGCTGCCTGCTGCTCTATTTTCTTTTCTTCCCCCTTGCCACACTTTTTGTTATATTTCTCTCAAACCGTGTGTGAAATTAGAGGATTCAAGCATCCTGCATGAAACAGATGTGGCTCCAGGCGTCAACCAATCAAATGGCAGTGTTGACACTTTGCAGCAAAAGCCAATAAGAAGCTAAAACACTACCCAGGAAACACAAACATCAATTGGAAAACAGAATTTAACAACATGCTGGAAAAGATCTAAAACTAACTAGGTTATTTATTTCTCACAATGACCTGACATGAATATTTTATTCCTGTTGAATACACATCAAACTTGCATGTCTTTTTTACATTTATGGTTCTTTTTGTAAATGGAAGAAGAAGAAGAAGAAGAAGAAGAAGAAGAAGAAGAAGAAGAAGAAGAAGAAGAAGAAGAAGAAGAAGAAGAAGAAGAAGAAGAAGAAGAAGAAGAAGAAGAAGAAGAAGAAGAAGTAGAAGAAGAAGAAGAAGAAGAAGAAGAAGAAGAAGAAGAAGAAGAAGAAGAAGAAGAAAGTATCATTTCTATAGCGCCTCTCAAGATAAAAATCACGAGGCGCTTCACAAAAACAAAAAATGTAAAAATATAAAAAAGCATGGAGGACCGGAAGAGATTCAAATTAAATACAAACTATGAAGTAAACATAGGATCTCTTAAACCTAGGCATCAAACAACAATGCTTACCACAGGCACTTTTGTCTGAGAACAATTCACAGCTCTAACTGAACACGTATTCTAATGAGAGTCATATCTGCCATTTTCTGTGTCAGTGTCATTATTTTATCAACTTTCACTGTAATGCCTCTGGCAATTTAAAGAAGATTACCATTTTTAGTCATCGTGACAGTAAGGATGAAAGCATCTGCCTCTTACATGTTTTGTCTTAAAAGTGTGCATTCAGATGCTTTTATATGCAATGTTGTACAAATTATTCTAGCAACCAAAGGAGGGATTCATCAATTCATGTTTTCCGAAAAATGTGGCAACAGATTTATAAACTCATTCAGTCCAGAGACACCTTCTGACCATAAGACCAGTTTGACCAATAGTGTGTAAAAATTAGAAGCCCTGGGCTTTTCCTTGGAGCTAAAATGATTTCATCGCAATTTATTTGCATTTCTACTGAGGGTCAAGATACAGAGAAGATTAGGATTGTTGGTTTTGAAGTTTGAAATGTACACCCTGCTGAAGAGCTTATAAACACTGTAGAACCAGGAAAAGATGTTTCAACTTGACACACTCTCTGGTCAAAGAAAAAGTCACCACCTGGATTTAACCAAGCAAACAGGTACAAGCCAAATGTTGGATAATTACTGCATGGGCAACTACCTTTCAACTGCAATAACTTCTCATTTCTTAAACAACCATGTGGAAAGACACATCTGGTGGTCGTGGAAAAGATGTTAGTCGGTTTGAGAAGGGTCAGATCAATGGCATGTATCAAGCAGAGAAAACATCTAAGGAGATAATAGAAACAACTATTGGGTTAAGAACTGTCCAACACATTATTAAAAACTGGTCAAGTCCAGATAGATCCTGTTCTAGTGTGATGGTGCATCAGGGTAAGAAGAGAGGCAGATGAAGTGATGAACCCATCATGCCTAGTGCGTACTGTACAAGCCTGTGGGGGAAGTGCTATGATGTGGGGTTGCTGCAGTTGGTCAGGTCTAGGTTCAGCAACAGGATGTGCTCCAAGAATGAGGGCAGCTGACTACCTGAATATACTGAATGACCAGGTTACTCCATCTTCTCTGATGACATGGGCATGTTCCAAGATGCCAATGCCAGGATTCATCAAACAAACTGTGAAAGAGTGAAAGGCTTTGTGCAGCGGTCAGACTCTACCATCATCAATGCAACATCTTGGTGAAACATTAATGAAACACTGGATGGAAATACATCTTGTGACATCGCAGAAGCTTATCGAAAAAAAGCCACAGCGAGTGTGTCGTAATCAGAGCTTAAGCAGATCCAAAAAGTGTGGGACTTCTTGTTTTTTGATGGTGACTTTTTATTTTATTTTATTTTATTTATTTTTTTTGCTGGGCAGTGTGTATCAATGAAAACAATGAAACAATCAACTATTAATATGATTAGGGATATGTAGATTAACTGACTTGTATTGATTTACAATTAGACAAGATTATGGACTTAGATGCAGCTTTTGAATCAAGTCAAGATCCAACTGTTCTTGTTTACAAAGTCATTACTTTGTGCCGCTAAAGGTGCACATTTAATGATAGCACGAAACGTCTGCAAATAGATTTTTTTCCAGGCTGTAAAAAGTGGCATCAAACTGGTATTTGGGCTTGGAGAATGGATCTGAAAAGGCACCTTTAGAAAGGAGAACTGCTGCTGCTAGCAAGTTACGGAGGAGTGTTAACCTTCAAAGCTTGAAATGTGAAATAATAATTATCTTGATTAAAACTGAACTTTTTATTGTATGATGTTGGTCTAACAATTCTATAATGCACTGTTTTGTTTTATTATGCAATTAACAATAAAAAAGTAAGAAAAGTTCTAATTAAAATTGGCCCTCGCCACCTGTAGATTCTCCACCAGAAAGCAGTGGACACCTATAGGCTGGATGTGGCAGGTTGGTGACAAAAGTAGGCCAGAAGTGGTTTGATGTGAATTGTCGACGGTATCTACAAGAGGGTTAGATTCATAAAATGTTAGAAATCTAAGAAATGATCCTGTTCTTAAACTACATGATTGAAAGCAACACATTATCCAATCCTTAAGTCCCATGAATCTTCTAAAACAAATAATAAACAATTATATTAATTATAAATAGACCATAGTGGTTAAACATTTTGCACTACACCAAATTTGTGTAAATGTTTTGAGTTGTAAGTGATATTTTCTGAAATCGCTTTGCAATTTTAAACAAGGGCCTGTCATTTTAAATATGCAGTGTTGTTAGTCGTCATCGAACCTGCCTCAGTAGCACGAGTAAAATGTTTAAATGCATTGTTTTATGTATGTCAGGATGCTGTTAGTAATGACAAGATGCAAGCCTACACTTAAAAAAACAAGTCTTTGCCTGGGTGACACGGTGCTTATGCTGATGCAAAACTAAAATGTTTATAGTTTGATAAAATTAGAAATAATATAGGAAGGGTTTGTTGTATTAATTTCCAAAAGCCACCTGGTCACAGTCATTTAGCCCTAAATCTAGATTAAATTAAAAAGAACAGCTTGATTAAAGAGTGAAAAACAGAAAATGTTCCCAGACATTTGTCGCATGGCTCTAAAACTGCATTACTGTGAATTTCCTTGACCATAAAGGCACACAGAGTCTCCCCAAAATGACACTTAGAACAATTACCCCTTTTACAGCTAGCATATGATACAACACAATCAGTCAGTGTAAAACACCGCCGTCTTTCCTCTTATTGATTTCTGCGAGCTCTAGGAGTGTTAGTGAAGCTCTCCAGAGGCCCGTGGTGCTCATCCTCTTATCCTGGACAATAAGGATCAACTTTGTGAAACTAGCTAATCTTCCGCTTGGAGACTAAACTCTCCACCAGAAATGACACTTCATCTTTTTTCCTGTTACTCACACACACACACACACACACACACACACACACAAAGAAGACAGGAATTAGATTAAGTTGTCCTTTTCATTATTTGCCTCACAGTTGTTGCTTGCAACTGTTAAATCTCATGATGTGTGATTTTAGGCTTTGTGCGTAGAGACTCAGCGAGTCATCACACGTGCTGAGCTTTCTTTTGTACTTCTGTCAGTTCATTTAACTTTTTTAGGCTCCCCCTCCTCCTTCCTCACCCTGGAGATTCCATCATCTTTTTTCCTCCCTCGTTGTGAGTCACTCTATCTTCCAATGTGCCAAAAACAATGAGAGAACAAAGAAAATCTACCCACAAAAATCAAGGTTGCCTTCCCCAAGACAATCATCTCCTTCCTTTTACTCCCATAGGGTGATGCATTCTATTGTAGGCAGCAATAACCGGCCCTTGTTCTTAGAACTGTGTTGTGATTTCAGCAGGAGTTACGACTAATATATCTTTTTCTGGTCATTTCCCCCCCGTATTTTTGGTTTAGTCCCTGGTGAGGAGCTTTCTTGATCTGTTCTTTAATATTAGTTCACTTTTTCTCTCATTTCTGGTCTTTAACTCTGCATCTGTTTCCCATCAGTAATCAGCTCACCTGTTCCTGTTTTATAATCACTTCCAACAGTTTAAAAGCACCCCGGTTAACTCACATCTCATTTGATTTTCCTGCTGTTTACAAGCTATTTTGTCTGTGGTTTTCCCATTTCCTTTCCTCACAAATACTTGTTCATTTAAATTCACTTGCCTTTTTTCCTGCTCATTCATCTTGCACTTCCAATCCTCCCCATTAAAAACACAAACAATATGGAGACAAGTAGGAATGTCTATGGAGCCAACCCACTCTCAGAGTCAGTTTTGTTTTATTGATTATAACGGCCCAATCCCAATACTCGCACTGAGCCCTCTGGTCTTCCGTCACGTGCACTTGGAGGAAGTGTGCAGTAAGGTGTAATATCCAGAAAGGGTTCATTTTCACCTACATATTGACCTACAAAGTGACCGGTCATCTACAGATATAATTCCATTTTCTAAGGGGATTTTCCATTCTGTTTTCTAAAGCCCAGACGATTCTGCAGTGCTTGTTGACATTCCATGAAGACAAGATTGTCAGCCTATGTTCCCAAACAAAGCTTTCTTCTGATAAGACTGCAGGATTCCACACTCTGAATGACAAGTGAACTCATAAGTTAAATAATCATAAATAATCATATGGTTGAATGAACCAGATGTTAATAATAATAATAATGTTTTATATAATCTGTGCCTAAATCAATGAAGATGAAATTTATATTGTTCTGACAATGATATTACATATTTTGATCAATGCTGCGTGGTACAACAAGTTACTCCCTATCTACACACACACACACAATGTTCATTAGATGCAAATTCAGGTTAAGGCCATCTCACATAATGTTTAAAGATTTTTTATCCACAGAACAAGAACAACAAGAACATCTTGTATCTGGAAGGTGTGGTTTCTGAGGGATGTTTGGTAACGCCGACAAACATGTCGAATTCTGATTCGCAGAGATGATAAACTCTAGATTATTAAAACTAGGATGACTTCCCGAGTTATTCAGTTTTTTCGAGCTGACACTCCGAAGAGGCCAATTCGGAATCAGGCTTTTTGAAACAACCTCCTTTGACTTTAAGTCAAAACCTTGACACAACGCTGCAAGTGATTACAGACACAACAGCTCTTTTCAGAGCTACCTCACACCTAATCTGCAGACCCCTGGGTTGCATCTCATGACTGGGGAAGCTGAACTCAGAGGAAGCTACTAATCCCTGAGTATCGTGGTCTTGACGTCCGGTGACCTCACCACTCTGACCGCAAACCTCCGGACCGCCGGGAGCAACTCATATAAGGGTATCGTAGACCTGCATACTGGTGTCTGATGCTGTTTAATTAATAATAAACTTTCTAGTTTATAGCAGACCAAAATTCTTTTGCACCCAGAATTCACAATCCCTTTCAAATACAAAGGCTCTGATATACATCAACTTTACACCATCATCACACATCACCATTCCATCACATATTCATTATTCATAGCTTGTCATGCATTATAATTAGTCTAGAAAATAAAGTTAATTTTTAATTATAGACTTGACTCTGTCTGAATTAATACGAGGTGTGTTAATGGTTCCTGAATAAGCAAAGAATCCTAAATTCTTCTGGTTAAACATTCAAAGATCAATCAGCTTGATATTCTATATTTATACTGTATAGAATCTTCACATCTTATTGGTCATAATTAACCCCCAATCTCACTACAAAGGCTTCATGTGCGTAGTACACAAGTGTACATTGCAGAATTGGGGCTGGGACCATTGCATCATCAACCTCAGCACAGTCCTGCCGTAAGTGGAGGAGTTTAAGTATCTTGGGGTCTTGTTCATGAGTGAGGAAAGATGGAGCGTGAGATTGATAAGCTGACTGGCGCTGCGTCTGCAGTGATACGGCCATTTTATCAGTCTGTAGTGGTGAAAAGAGAGCTGAGCCGGAAGGAACAGCTCTTGATTTACCAGTTGATCTACGTTCTTACTCTCATCTTTGGTCATGAACTTTGGGTAGTGACTGAAAGAACGAGATTGTGAAGCAGGACACGCTGGAGGGACTATGTCTCTCGGCTGGCCAGGAAACACCTTGAGATTCCCCCGAAGGAGCTGGCCTAAGTGGGGAGAGGGAAGTCAGGGCCTCTCTACTAAGGTTGCAGCCCCCGCAACCAACCTCTGGATAAGTGGATGAAAAAGGATGGATAGATGGACAAAATGAGAAAAATTGTGGGGGAATGGTCTCAAGCATTACTGTGTTCTCTTACAAACTCAAGTTGTTGCCAAAATGTAACCAGAAATTAAAGAAACGTCACATTGCAATGCTATACTTGTTCTCCACTGAAACTGCTCTGTTAGCAGTGACAGAATCCTTAAAAGAAGCTAGAGCGACAGGCAAATCCTCAGTGCTTATCCTGCTCGACTTATCGGCTGCATTTGACACTGTCAACTATGGCTTCCTTTTGTCCACACTCTCTAGCATGGCCATCAGAGAGAAAGCACACACCTGGTTTCAATCGTATCTCACAGGACGGTCACTCAGTGTATCTTGGCTTGGACAATCCTCTACTGTGCACCATCTTGCCACAGGAGTCCCCCAGGGCTCTATACTAGGACCTCTTCTCTTTGCCATATACACCACCTCACTGGGTGATCATTCGATCACATGGCCTCTCCTACCACTGCTATGCAGACGACACCCAGCTCTATCTGTCATTTCCACTGGACAACCACACTGTCTCTGCACGGGTATCAAACTGCCTCTCTGACATATCAAAATGGATGAAATCCCACCATCTCCAACTCAACCTCTCTAAAACTGAACTAAACTCATCCCAGCAAAACCATACATACAGCACAATATCTCAATCCAAAATGACTTCCTATCTCTGGCTCCTTCAAAGGCAGTTCGAAAGCTGGGTGTCGTGATTGATGAACACCTGAGCTTTAAAGATCATGTTGCCTCTGTTGCTCGTTCATGTTGCGTTGCGCTGTGTAACATACAAAATATCAGACCGTACATAACACAACATGCCACCCAGCTCCTGTTGCAATCTACTGTCATCTCCCGCCTCGATTACTGCAATGCCCTTCTAACTGGTCTTCCAGGCAGTACTGTGAGACCTCTTCAAATGGTCCAGAACACAGCGGCACATCTGGTCTTCAATCAGCCAAAAAGAGCACATGTCACCCCTCTGTTCATTGAGCTCCACTGGCTACCGCTAGCAGCACACATCAAATTCAAATTGCTAACACTAGCATACAAAGTCTGAGATGGTACGGCTCCCATCTACCTGAATCCTCTTGCAAAGGCTTACATCTCGGCCCGGCCGCTCCGGTCATCACAGGATCGTCGGCTAGCAGTGCCTACACCACGCTCAGGACAATCCATACTCTTCTCATGCATCGTTCCACAAATGTGGAATGACCTACCAAGCACTACAAGAACAGGGGCTTCCTTTTCGACTTTCACGAAACTCCTGAAGACCCTTCTCTTCAGAGAGCATCTTCTAAAGTATCACCCTCCCTGCACCCATCCCCCCTCTCTACTGTCCACTCCTTTGTTCCCTCCTCTCCATGATTGATGTCAAGTTGTTGTTGTTGTTAGCCTCAAGGGCAACATGTCGATTATCACTTGTAAGTCGCTTTGGACAAAAGCGTCTGCTAAATACATAAACATAAACATATTTGCACTGCACAACAACTTTCTCCAAAATGTCTCATTTATTTAAGGAAACATAAGTGGAAAATGTCAACTCAGATGCTGAAATATTCTTATTAAATATATTTGATTACCTGTAGAATTAGGTTAAATGACAAGATTACGATACACTCATGCATCATTGTATTGGTGCTAAGTGGAAACGCTATTTGAGAGTATAAACCAACAAACCATAAAGTCATGTGGATTAGAACACTTGTTGTTTATGAGGCTCATGGGTCATTGCCAGTTTTTCTTCTATCCTACACTGTTTCTTGTTGCCACTGATAAATTAATAGCAGCGATCTTTTCTGTCAAGGAAATGAATACCTTCAATATTCTGTTTCCTTGAACCTGTCCAGTTTTATCCTTGGCAGCAAATGCAAGATTTCTGCTCATAAATCTTCTTCCGTCTGCTTTTTTCATAAACAAACCAAGGTGCCAATAAATGCAGCCCCAGGCAGCAGACCTGCATGCATGTCCATGACCTGACACAACTGCAAAAACAAAGGAGAAACAACACCAACTAGTGCAGAAAATGTATCAAATAGTTAGATCTGGGCAGGGTTCATAGGAGTCCCAACCCCTCCGTGAGCCCTAGTTGATGCTTAACACTTACTGTTCCATGGCCTCATTAATTTGACAAGTAAACAGAACCTTCTTCATCAATTCGATGGGTATAAAGATGGGAAATGCCGGCCCACATGCAGTCTCCTCTACAAGTCTCTATAGTTGATGCATTTGAATGTGCGTGCTTCTTAGTCATGATTTGTCAACTTGCACAAACACACAGTACTGTAAACTTACCAAATACTTTGATACAAATTTAGAAACATTGACTATTGCATTGAGTCATTTATCTACACAGGTGGACCAATGCTTTCATGGTTACATTTGTATTTGTGATGCCAAATGTCTTCACTTCTAATTGGGTTATGAGACATGACTGTATTCATCATTATTTATATAGCCAAAAGTGCTGAATACAATAGAACAGAATAGAAAATCTTTTTTAATCCCACAGCTGGGAAATGTATTTGCTACAGCAGCCCATACACTTAGAGAAAAAGAAGAAGAAAAATAATAACCACTAAAAACAACAAATAAAAAGGAAACATCTGTTTCCAGAACTATGCAGAATAAGGGACACAGACTTACTAATGTGCACCCGGAATTACACAAGTATTGAACACATACTGAATATTGCATTGATGTTATTGTATAACAGGATAATGCCAGTACCGGTTAAACTGAGGAGTTATACACTCTTATTGCATAACTCCTCAGTTTAACTGGTACTGGCATTATCCTGTAACATCAATCCAATATTCAGTATGTGTTCAATACATGTGTAATTCACTAAGTAATAGAATAAAACCAAACTAAGAACACACATGCAATACAATTATAAAACTGCATTAAAAACTCAGCAGAAGTTAAAACCTACAGTAAAAATAAAAAAAAAAAACTGGCAAAGACAAAACCTGGGATAGCCATTGTGATGTATCTAGCAGAAAAGCTAGTGAATAAAAGTGGGTTTTAATCTATGTTTAAGTGTCTGTAGTGATGGAGCTTGTTTCACTTCTAATGAGATCACATTCCAGAGAGAAGGGGCCATGACTGAAAATGCTCCGTCACTTTGAGTTTTACACTTTGAGATATAATCATGAGACCCTGTTCTGCTGACTGACAGATCGTGTTGGGACGTACTTATGCAGTCAGATATATGGAGCATTGCTCTGGAGTAACGTTAAAACATTCACTGAACTTTTACTGTATCACAAGTCAATCAGCAGAATGTTGGACTATCTGCAGCCAAAGACTGGCTGAGTCCTGCAAAAAGCAGATTTCCTAATTCCCAAATATTACTTTATGACTTTATTAATATGATATGCCATGTTTTTTACAATATCTAAATGTATCACCACCAAACAAAATCTTGCACATTTGACTTTAGAATACACATCTTCTTAATAACCAAATTACAGTGCATTTGCATAAAAATTACCATAATCTTTGGCGGATGTACAAAATCCCACTTTCATTTTACCCTGCAGAAATTAGCCTTGGGTGTGTTGAAGTTACTAACTTTGGCAGTATCTTACAGAGAAAGCACCCAAACCCGCCACCCCTCCCTTTAGGTTTAATGTTAGTTCTATTAACTCCACTCGGTATAGTGAGCATAAGTTGTTAACATGACACTGTGAGCAGGAATTCCCTGGACAACTCCTTGCAGCACCTCAAAGAGAGTTTGAATGCATTAAATAGGAGCCAAGGATTCAGCATACGATGTATTAGAAGATGAAATGGATCAGAGGGTTCTGAGCCCAGGGTCCCAAGGCCAGTAGTTCTGCCTTATCAAACACCAGCAGGCTCCATGGCTAATCTCCAGCTTGTCTGTGGGCAACCCCCATCATCGCTGGCATTGGTAGCCGATAAATCAGGAACATGCCTCACTACACTTATTTTTTTTAGCAGAACAAGACACAGTAGGAACATATACGTAGTTACTTGATGTGATGAGAACAAACAACACAAACACGTTTACTCTGGCTGCATTGCCTGGATTAGCCAAATAGTTGATGCCATATTTAAAGTCCCTGAAGGCTGAATCAAAAGAGCTTGGCTTGAAACAGACAGATAAAGCAGTTACTGTGGAGTTCAGGTATAACACAGAATCCAGAGTAAATATCTAATTCATGCCTCAAGCTTCTAATAGAGATGGTTACGTTGAAGAGCTGACACAAGTTATTTTTTAAATACTCTTCTAAAATTGAACTGAATGCATTTCACTTTTTTAAATGACTGCCTGTCATCAAAAAGTAAAAGGAAGGTGATTATTATTTTTACCTTTCAGTGTTTGTTGACAAGCTTTCTCATTAAGTGTTTGACACATTTAAATGAAACTCTCATAAAGCAATCACTGGACACACATATTCAAGTGGTTCTCTTTTGAAGTCAACCCAGTTCCAGATGGCAACCACAACTAGTTGAAAATAGAAAATATCTTGGACAGAAACTCCTTTTTTTCTGAAGGTAAGCTCTTAAAAGCGTGGCTTAAAAGTAAGTAAGTGATTTGAACTCCTTCAAGAAATAATAAAATGCTAACTTATACTGCTGACGCAAAGTTTGAAAATATAAAAAATAATATATGGTTTTCATTCATATGAAGCTAATTTTTTTTAATGAACCGTTTATGATGAAGGGAAAAAAAAGGCCCAGAGACACACGTGACTCATGTGGCACTCATGGAAATTAAATTACAGAAGATCAATAATGCCAATTCATCCAACGGCCAAATCGTCAAGCTTTTACTGCTATAAGAAAAGCAGCAACAGAAAGAGAGATGCGTGCATGGAAATAAGATGATTGTACAGACGCGTATTTAAACATTTTCATACCCCATCCTATGCTTCCTTTGCCCAACACAAAACAATTGAAGAAAGTCACAATTTTCATACAAATTAGACCACCTAGGGAGGTAACGGCTCCATATTTCACATACATCTAAAACACAGCGCCTTCAAATCACTGTTTACGTTTTCAAGGGCAAGGAGGAAACCACATGCATTGGCGCCCACACATATGAATTTGCATTTTACTTGTTTTCTTCCACTGTACCATTCAATCTCCTGCCCTGACGCGCACACACACACACACACACACACACACACACACACACACACACACACACACACTGCAAATCTTTCTGTCTTTCTGTTTTGCTTATATCAGCTGAGTTACGACTTTTCATCCTGTGTTCATTGAACAAATTACAAAGCAAAACAAATTAATCACTGTTCAAGAAACAATGCAATAGTGATGTTGGGATTTTCCCACTTAATTAAATATACATAAATAAGAGCGTACTATATATACACACGCACACACCAAGAAACCCACACCAGGAAGGCCATTAACATCCTCTGGTCTTGCTGATGTGTGGAAAGTTCCTCCATTGGAATCAGATTGCACTGAAGGGACCTTTGATTTAACTCGAGTCGTAAATGCAGCCCTACAAGCTCCTGCTAGGTATGGCCATTGATTGTATGCGTTTATTCAGCATGTGAGCAGGGCTTGGTGCAATCAGAAAGAGCGGCACGAGGCCCTCTGACCTCTCACCGTAAACTGAAGAGGACTGATTATTGGACTCCTTTCTCATTCATTCCTCTCTCATCATTGTTCTGTCAATGACCCCCAAATCCTAACAGCTTTGTGGGAAGGAGTGAAGCAGCCTTAGAGACATGTACTCAATGACCAAAACAATGCACATTACAATGAACTTACAGTCTGCACTGTAAAGCACAAATAATGAATCTATGAATGTCAAAACAACATTATTAAACACATCACTTAATTTGAATATTTTCTCAAATTGTAGCTTTGAAAAACAATTATTATACCCAAAGTCATTTCATGTCACATGCAAATAGCAAATGCATCCTATGGAAATGCTTGCATTTCATAATGAAGACTGAAAAAAAGTCTGCCACAGAGAAAAAGCATTGAGAGGTGAGGAAGACTGTGGCCCTTCCACAGCCTCTAGAGATTTTCATCATGTTATGAGAGCAATCAGTAAAATTGGATTACAATGTAAATGCAGTTTCAGGGCCAATTAGTGCTTTAGACTGAGTACATATACACAGCACAGCTTCCATATGTTGCTGAGAAATAAAAGTATAATAAGTGCATTTGTGTTTCCAGTGTAAGTAGCACATTTTTCATGGAAAGAAAATGCTGCAAGGAAACCTTGAAAATGTTGACAACCACCACTGATTCATGGTGCACAAACAAGATGTTAATGTTGGATCAAATTAAAATAAAATAAATAGTTCCGATTATGGTGTTGAAAAATTATGAAGGAAAAAAAATGACCTATAGGAATAAAAAGGACTGGACTATGCATCTGCATGAGGTGTCTGTAGTGCTGTTATAGTCTAGGCCATTCGGTTGCTTTGTTTTCTGGCTTTAACCGGCCCTCTGACCAAAGCCTGTGTTTCTACGAGCAAAGCTCTACTGATAATCAAGACAAGTGCTTTTTCATAATGTATGGATTTTACATTGTTCATCCTACAGAAAAGAGACTCAAACACAACACAAGAAACCAATGTTTTCATTTGTTTGTTGATTCACTTGAATCACGTTTTCTCTGAAGGGATAGTTGTAATATGAAAAATTAAAGTCAAGTTTTTGTCTATGCTCTTGGGGGTGGTTGGGGGTCCACATTAGCAACAGGAGACGGGTGTTTTGCTGCCGATCATTGATACTGATCACATGGACTGGCCATACATTTTCTATGAAGTTACAATGAGTGCTACAGACTACATGATCTGGGACTCAATAAACAATAACATCACCTTAAATGGCCTGCATTAATTTAGACAAGAACATGTTTTTATTCTTTAAAGAGAAATAAAGAGACTTTCTGACCAACTTCTGAGCCACAACCCAAGGATTAGAAATTATGAGAGGCAAAACATCCAGCTGTTTTCAGTTAAATCTCTTAAGGCGATCATGTCCAGGATGACTGAGAATCTACACCAACATGCTGAAACACAAAGTATCACAATGATTCAGTCAAAAGGGAAACTGGAACAATAGCTGCTGTCAGTAACAATGCAACAGGGTTAAAACATTAAAAGCTCTCAGCACTCTAAATAAACATAACTTTGTGTGTTGTGAGATGTATTATTATTAATAATAATAATAATAATAATAATAATAATAATAATAATAATAATAATAATAATAATAATAATAATAATAATAATAATGATGAAAAATAATTGTTGCGTTAGTATTACTGTAATAGTTTGAAGAGGTGATACAAGAGTAATTTTGTGTGTTACAGTTTTATTTTGAAGGGGAGTTCAGCTCTTGGAAAGGTCGTTGTTCCCGGTTCTGGTCAGCAGCTGTTGTTTTCACAGACGATGGCTTGTTTCTCATTGTGCGTACAAACTAGTGGTGTGCATCTCTACCTGCCTCACGATTCGATCCGATTCTGATTATCTGCCTAAAGATTTGATTTGAGTCTGAAATGCATCACGATTCTTCACACAAAAATTTTCATTACTTAATAAAAGCAGTAGAATAGCTTTCTATTTCTTTTTGACTTCGAAATCCCTGAAAAACAGAACATTCATCTATTCACTATAGTGAGCAATAATTTTTAAAGTGTGCTGCCTATAATTACTTAAATAAAATAAGAAATAATGTTTTCGGTAGAGCAGCTTTAAGATAGAATATTACTGAACTTAAAAATAGTAAACAAATACTGTGTTAAGTGATTCTTTCACATCCAGGATCCCTAAACCGAAATTAGCCCAGACATCCGATTTAAATGTAACGGGTACATCTTTGATTACTGGTAATGTTGGCCCTGTATTCCTGTCCGCCTTTTCTGTTTTAAATTGGCGCTAGGGCAACGCAGTGACAAAAATGTAACTAAGTAACTTTTACTTTGAGAGCATTTTATTTACGATACTTTTTACTTTTACTCGAGTAACAAATGATCAAAGTATTGGTACTTGTACTTAAGTAGGAAATTTTAGTACTCTTTCCACCTCTGCTTGTTGCCACGATTCAACAGAGTACAGCTCTGTTCCAAATGCCGTCCTCGTCCTACCGTAATTGGTAGAACGGACTTTCTGGTGTTTTTGTCAAGAACATACTTGTAAAGTACATAGGAATTGCGAAATGGTCATATTGTGCTAAGGAAAACTGCTCTGTTATGAACGGCTCTATAGATAAAGGGAGAAGTTGTAAGGCGTGGGTTTCTGTCGACAGTAACCTCTAAACGAGTAACCTGAGAGAATCAGAGTCGTTAGGGTAATAGATTTATTTATTTTTCCCCCGTAGCGGATCCTAGTGGGTGGAACCTGACACATTCAGACAAGTGGTGGTTAGTGCAGCTGTGTCTGGCTGTTGTCTCTCTGACTCCGAGTATCTTTGTTATTTCTGCAGGGAGATATGAAAACGCACCTCACTCCAAGTCCTATTACAGCCGCTGCGTTGACGCTTTTTAAAAGCCTGTAAATGAGCGTTTATATCACTCTCACAGGCAGAGTACAGGTTAGTTTTACACTTTTGCGGCTGTGCACATGCGGGGCGAGGGAGACGAGATGCTACACACAAGGTCTCTGTGGGCTGCAGAGTGATCAGCTGGTATGATCAGCTCTAAAAGGAGTAGATCGGAAATCAGCAGATTTTGATTAATCAATCGGAACATCCCTAATTTTATTCATACATGAATAATGATTTACTCCGGTGTTCCCTTAGAAGCTTTACAATTTCAGCTTGACAGAGGTATACAAATTTCTTTTTGAAACAAAAAAATCCTTAAAATATGACAAATTCTGGGATCCTGTCCAATATAAAACAATAAAACTAAATTTCCCCATTTTTCTTATCGGTCTGAAGAGCTATACTGATGAAGCCATTTAGAGAAGACAAAAAAAAATACATAGGTATCCATCGACCCATTTGTTTATCCTCGCAGGGTCACGAGGGTGCCGGTGCCTATCTCCAGCTATAGGGAGCCTAAGTCACCATGGCTCCCCGGAAGAACAAAAAAATGAATGCAAGTCAATGGGGCTAAAAACACTATTTTCTAATTTCGCTTGTTTTGTGACATGGATTTCACATATCATGTCCGTGAATTTTAAAGATGCATTTTGATACCAAGAACGTGCTTGTTTTTGAACGGCGGGGAATGCTTTTTAGGTTTTGTGTGAAAATAAGTCCAGAACTACAAATGCACTTCACGAAAGTGACGTCATCAAACCAGACACGGATAAAACTGAGGGAAAAGGGCTGTAAGTTCAGCAAACTTCCCACAGGAGGAAATAACCACCATAAATCTGGTCATGTGGTAAATAGCAGCTACGTTAGGGGAGAGGAGATAGTGTGGTGACATCACATATGTGACGGGCCGATTTCTAGTTTGTAGTCATGCTAATTACGAACTTTAACAAGCTAATAAATTTCCAAGTATGTGACTGGCATGGTCAAAACACCCTTCATTACTTTTCATTTAAATTGCAGTACAGCATATGTGTGATCCAGGGTCTAAGGCAAAGTGGATTAGAAAATAGTGTTTTTAGCCCCGTTGACTTGCATTCATTTGTTCGTTCTTCTGGGGACCCATGATGCGGAAGTGACTTAGGCTCCCTATCTTCAGGCAACCTGTTCAGGATATACCCTGGACAGGTTGCCTGTCCATTGCAGGGCAACCCAGAGACACACAGGGCAAAGAATAATGAAAGTACACAATTTAGCAAGACCAATTAACCTAACAGTCATATCTCTGGACTGCAGGGGGACGCAGGAGTATCCAGGGAGAACATACTCATGCACAGAGAGAACATGCAGATTCCATGCAGAAAGACATAAGGTTGGGATTTGAACACAGGACCTTCTTGCTGCAAAGCAACAATGCCACCAACTGCACCACTGTGCAGCCCAAACATAGATATCATTAAGGTGGAATATTAAAATGAAAAGACTGACCCCAAAACATATCTTAAGATATGTTTTTTTCTTCTGTCCTTTGGCTCATTTGTGTCAGTTAAGTAATTATGATACACGTTGCTTGTAATTAAATCACAGTGGGGAATGTGTCATGTTTTACTTCTATATAGATGCAAAAAGAGCAGAGCAGCAGAACCATAACCATTTGCCAGGCGCGTATGATTAGGATTTATCCTGCAAATAACTGTCTGGACAAAAACGTCAATGAAATACATCCAATTATTTTTTTTTCCAGATATAACAGGAAGTAATTGCCTTCCCTAGGCTGGCTAATCTGTTAGCCTCAGTTGAGTGAAGTAGAAAAAAAGAGGAAAGCTTTTTAAAGTTGCTTTTCAAATAATTACCCATTTTATCATCAATATGGACAGTGGTGTAGCATCATGAAATCCCTGCAGCTGTGATTTGTTTCAGCTGAAAGTCAATAAGAATGCTGAATTATAAAACACGTACTGAGGTCCACAACTACCTCAGCAAATAATCTCCTATAAAAATGAGAAAACGTATTTAACGTACAACGCCGGAAGGAAGTCTTGTGAGGAGATATAACATTGCTAAGCAAAGGCAATCTTCTCTAACTAGAGTCTTTATGGGCTATTTATATTTGAGGATTGTGATTTTCTCCTTTCCTGGGAACCAAGTATGCAAATCATACCATTTTAAAACAACCCCCCCATTCAGATTGTTGCTTCCTTTGTTTCACAGAGAGACCCTCAGAGGCTCGTGTCACTCCCTCAGCAGATGGCTGGGGCAAGCGCAGAATGACAAGCCTCGATTTCACTGATGCTTAAAACATGATTACATCAGCTGTTGGAAAACGATTTGAATCCTTAACCTATTTTCAAACCGGAGCTGACACACTGAGTACGCTCAGACAAAGAAGGAAAAGAAAATAAACTCTCCGACTCTTCATGCAACTTCCTTGCAAGATATTTTTTCTTTAAATCCCAACACCAGAATAAGTTTCTTCATCCTGCTGCAATAGGCAGGGCTGTGATGAAACACACACTGTAAGGCACATGTTGCAGGCTAAACTTTCTTTCTATTCATCCCGGCGTTTTGCTGCTCTGTCTGTCAGAGGTGAGTCTGTGTTGCTTGTTTGTAGAAAGCAACCTTTGGTTTACAGGTTTGCATCATTGTGTAGGTGTTGTGCAGCTTCCTTGTCTGTCTTTTAAGAGTAAACCTTCCTCCCACTCACTCACAGCGGGAGTCTTCTCTAGCAACAGGAGACAAACTAACTGCGGTGGCATGTTTCATGATCCCTCAGACTTTGAAGGTGAAAACGTGCTGGAGGGTTTTTCTTGTTCACTTGCTTGTTTGTTTGTTTGCATTCTGGTGTCATTGTGCAGATGCTTATAGATGTGTTGCATGCAGGCAGGACAAATTTAGTGAGAATAACACGCCTGACAAATGTTGGTCACACCTTAGTAGTCTGTTTTTGATAAAAGACACAACATTGTAAAATGTATGCACCGTGTACTGAATCGTAAGTCTTAAAACACAGAAAATGTTTTGATAGAACTCTTGAATGGTAGAGCAGTGAACACCCTTCCATCATCCATCCATCTATCCATCCATCCATCCATCCATCCATCCCCTTATGCTCATCAAGGTTGGGTTGTATGTCACAGATCCAGGCAGGACAGGAAGACATCTCCCCCCAGCATCCCTTTGCAGAATTCCAAGATAATTCCAGATTATTCCCACATCTTTGTGGACAACCTGCTCTACCTCCTGAGTTACTGCTGCCCCTGAATCTTTCCCAGGGTCTCCCACAAGTTCACAGAAAACAGTCAGAGGAAAGTGACCATAGGGCATCCAAATCAGACGCCAGAACAAAGTCACCTGACTTTGATGGAAAGATGCAGCTCTAGTCCAGTCTCACTTTGGGTGAGTCATTTCTACATCTGAGCCCAGCAACACCACAAAGGAAGCTTATTCAGCTGCTTGTATTCAATATCTTCTTTCAGCCATGAATGGAATCTCATGAGACACTCAATGTAGACAGATTAGTAAATCAAGAACTTCCTGTTTTACTCCATCTTTACCACAAATGACTGAAGCATCATTTTCATTACAGCAGATGAATAACTAATCCATTGGTCCATCTTCTATCCTATCATCACTTGAACAAGACACCAAAGACACTCCTCTGCTTGATAGAAATGCTAACTGTAAAATAAATATAAGATGCTGATGAGATTCATCTAATTCCAACAGAAACATTGAGGTTGAATTCAGTTTTAATTTTTTTTCCAAACATTTCTAATTAAAACTTTGGTAAATATTAAGTTATAATGTTTGTTCAGTTAGTGAGAAATAAGAGTTTTGTGGATGTGATTGCTTGGCACAAATAATTTACTGTTGGACAAAGTGTTTATTTTTCCCCTCACTGCAACTAAAATGTTTGTCCCCAAATAATTTTCTCTGTCTGTATCCTGCTTCCCTGCTGCCAGTGCCAGCTCTCTGTTCAGTAGATTAGGGTTGATTTTTGTTGGGAATAAAGGGGCTCTCGTCACACCTGTGTGAAACAAATACACTTGTTTCTCCTCTTTGTGTATGATGGGATTCTGTGACATCTTCAGGAAATGACCTTTAGAGTTCATGGAGGTGGTTCGCAGACAAAACCTTGGCGCCTTGTTAAAGTGCAATGGCAGGATGGAGCAAGATGGGCAACTGTATCAAGCATCTGTTTGTGGCACTGAGGGTACTGTTATGGTTTGTTATTATTAAATAGAAATTTAAGTGAAAAACAAAGTTCTCAATGTACTGAACGAGTTTCTGACTCTCAGGTATGGTCACGTAATTTGGATCACGACTGAAGGAACCTGAGGTTTGAATGAAGCTTCTTCCATAGTGTGGCCAGGCTCAGCCTTATAGAGATAAGGTGAAGAGTTACATTTTTCAGGGAAGCTAGCAGTAGTTCAGGAGGTAGAGTCGGATGTCCAGTAATTCGATGGTCACGAGTTTGATCCCGGCCCCTGCCAGAGAATGCTGCTGTTGTGTCCTTGGGCAAGACACTTAACCCACCTTGCCTGCTGGTGGTGGTCAGAGGGACTGGTGGTACCTGTGCTCGGAAGTCTCGCCTCTGTTAGCGTGCCCCAGGGCAGCTGTGGCTACATCCGAGCTCATCCCCGTCAGGGTGTGAATGGATGAATGATACACTGCAGTGCAAAGCACTTTGGAGTCCTCGGACTCAGAAAGGTGCTATACAAGTGTGGGTGATTTATCAATTTGGATATTAACAATGTAGTTAGGATGGCTCCAGGTCATCTATCATTGAAGATTATTTGACCATAACCTGGATGGAGAACCTGGAACAAACTCTGGAACCCTGAAGGGACTTTACATCGTCTCTGGCACTGGAATGACATGGGATCTTCCAGGAGGAGCTTTAAAGTGTAGCTGGAAAAAAGATGTCTGGGTTGCCTTCTTGGACCTCTGCAACCCAACCTATGATAAGTGGCATATGAGGGATGGGTGGATGGATGGGAGACAGTATGTCAAAATCTTTTGAATGCACACCATGAACAGGTGGATATAAGATCAATTTGTGCTTTCACTGTGGTCAGCCTCTTTATCCCTATAGTGTCTTTCCCATATGGAGCCTGTTTAAGCAATGAAATTGTTGCAAACAAGTTGCCAAAAATGCTCATCATGCATGTAAATGATTAGCTGAACAATGCAACTCAACTCCTGTTGCATCCTCCACAGAGTGAAGGATTGACAGGCTGACTTGTTTGGAGTCAGAGCCATCAGAAATGACGCTACACATAGATCAACTTCTAAGTCTTTGAAAATTAACACAAGCTCAAGGGCTTGCAATCAATTCTACCCCCAAAGAAGTGAGAAGAACAATACAGGATGATGAAGCATGTGTGTGTAAACGTCACAAAGCACCACCTCAGACACACAAGCAAGTTCAAGCTGTCAAAATGACCTGCTCATCTTTCTCTCTAATCAACCTCACTCCCGACCAGCCCGTCTTTATATCATCTGCACAAGAAGGATGAAAGAGAAAAGGATGAATGGTGTCACTGAGTCTTTTCCCTGATGATTAAGTGAAAGGCCGCAGATACCTAATAAGTATTCCAACAGAGCTACAGAGTTACTCTAATGGCTTCTTTGTGGCACATCTTTTTCAGGACATCAGGTCCTGTCATTAAAGTTATCCCAAGCTTTCAAACGTAGCCTTTTGCTTCAAATAACGATGCATTTAATGAACCTCAGAAGTTGGATGCCAGACATTGCATCAGTTACCTGAGATAAACAAAACAACAGAAACAAATAACTAAATCTTGTCTTTTGGGGTAACCTTATTTGAAATACCAAATAGGACTTCTTGAGGCATTTTCTTCAACTTTTCATTGCAGGGGATCAGAAAAGCCTTTTTTTTCCTGTTGCCGGTGATTTCAGCACAATGACAGCAGAGTTTGGAGGAAGTGAGACACAGGGATCATTTCATTTGTCTAATTTAGGCCTCTTTGTCTTCTCTCTCTTATGTCTTTCTTTCTGTGACCCAGAAATTGGTTTTGCCCATTAATTTGAAGGATATTTAAAAAAAAATTAAAGAAATCACCTGGGAGAGAGAGGACCGAAGAGCGAGGAGGCTGCAGGAGGAGTCATGACGATACACCACTGCATCAAGCTGTCATCTGAAATGTAAGGATTATGACCGCTATAGGTCTTCAAAAGTATCTGTGATGACTATCTTACAAAAAGATAAAACATATACGTATGTATTTCAACACATAGCTGGAAAGAGCAGCTGTGTCCTACCTCATGTTTAATTGACACTGGTCTAAAATGACAGCTCTGAAGCAAGGATGTCTCATTTTGTTAAATACCAAACACCTCACATATTTGATGGTGGACGTGATGAAGTGAGGACAGATATCAGAGGAGAGGTCTAGAGAGAGCAAATCGTGACGTGACGTCAACACAAAGGCAATCATGACACAAATAAGCACATCTGAGAAATAAATACTGACATAGAAGGAAAGAGATGCCCAAATGTTCACACAACTCTGCCAACAGGGTGGAAAATACAAGCTAACATTGTAGTCCTGATGAAGAAGTTAGGACGTGTGAATAACTAGCTCTGCTCACTCCTCGCACGTGATTTCAGGGAAAGCAAATACAACCCTGTAACGGGCAAGACTGGAATTAAGAGTTTATTAGTGTGGGTTCCTTTTCATGGCTTCAACAAGACACGGAAGATTAGACAATTGTCTGTCACAGAGTGTGACTTTATTTTCTGTTATAAAAACAAGTCCAACAGCTCCAACATTAGTAATTCTTCTTGGTCACCACACTATCACCAGACTGCCGTTCCTTCAAACCACACAACATGCAAAGGAACGTAGAGTTTAGGATGGTTTTAAGATGTGAGAAGACTTTTTTTTTATAACTTTTTTGCATTATCATCTCACAAGGCTACTTTCAGTAATCAGGGTTTACACATAACATCGCAGCCCCCAAACAGCAATAAAAAGCCACCTACAGTAAAATACCGTGTTAGGAAATGGATCCTTAAACAATACACTAAAAATGCTGACATGTACCTAGGCAACAGAAAACACCACAGGAATAAAAGCTAAAGTAAAACATGCACCCCTAGTGGCTGAATTTATGATAAAATTGAAGTCCCACCCCTTCATTGTAAACAAATTGGACACTTTACTGATGAAAACATTTGGCTTTTGTTGGCTTATCGGTCTCTCGCCTTATTGCTTTATATAATAGTCTTTATTAGTTTAATTTAAAATTTAAATATTTTTAAATCCAAGTTAAATCTATCTTTTTTTCTACATTGATTGTGCACAGGTGAGCTGGCACTATTCTCAACCCCACATTCTACAGACTCTGCAATCCCAGTCTGGGGCCTCTGCATGGAGTTTGCCTGTTGTCCCTGTGCATGCGTGGGTTTTCTCCAGGCACACCGGCTTCCTCCCACAGTCCAAAAATATGACTGTCAGGTTGATTGGTCCGTCTAATTGTACCTAGGTGTGTGTGTGTGTGTGTGTGTGTGTGTGTGTGTGTGTCCTGTGAGTCTCTGTGTTGCCTTGCGATAGACTGACAACCTGTCCAGGGTGTACCCTGGAGAATGCTGCGTGGATATGTGAGTATTGACTATGGATGGATAAATGGTTGCAGGTACTGGCTCAGTGTCACTCATAGCATTTGTTAAAGCAACATAATCAAGAACAAAATAACTGAAATATACAAATCTGCTTTAGTGACTGCAAAAGATCCATTTACAGATCATAAACAAGCCATAGTTTTATTTAGGAGTTTTAAACTGCTGCTTTTGCCATGTTCTCAATTCACCAGCTGTGCAATGCTACTTCTAGCTTAAACTGTATGTAAAAAGGAACAAGTGAATGTTTCATTTGCTTTTGTTCTCATTTAACCTCCATAATAGTACTAATACTTGTTAGCATTGCAGCTTATGGAAAAATACTTTTGTTTGCAACTGCTTGTGTTACTGTTGAATGGTTACCATGTCCTTTATTCACCAGAAGGGGGAGCTGCTGCTATCCTTTATCTATTTACTCATGACTTCTTCAGAATAAATGTATGTTGTCTTTAATAAGAAATGTCTAAAGTATTATGCATTTTTTGTGTACATTTCACAAAGGTTATTGCAGACATTAACAATTATAGTGAAAAGTTTTGGGTTTGCAGGCCAAACAAATGTTACACCAACATTTGGATAACATGTTAAGCACAGGGATATCTTTGCAATGCTTACACAGATTATGCTGTCTACCACAGGGCGTTGAGGTTCATATAAGACCTTTAAACTCTACGTTCCTTTGCACATTGTGTGGGTTGAGGGAACTGCTGCATATTTACACAGACTCAACAATTGTCAACCCTTTTGTTTTCCCACTGCTTTTCTGTATTTGATCTATAAACTATTTCCTTGCCCCTGCATTACCCACCAACATTTATCCTCAAAAATGTATGAGCAGTGATTGTCTTCACTCCCAAGTCTTCACTCAGAAACCTGCACCGAATCACAAAACTGTTTATATATGCAGCTCTCCCTTCTTGGAATCATCTGCAGAGCCCGCTGAATCTCACAGAGCTGGTCTTGCCGTAATGTCTTTGCTGTAAGCCAACTTTTACAAAGTCCACCACGATGCTGGGATTTCTGCTTCAAAAGAATCTAATGGTTTTTGTTTATAATTTAAAATAAGCACAAGTCTCATGCAAGAATATCCCTCTTGTTTCGACCGTCTGGAGACACAATGACACAATCAGTGAGTGAGGAACAATATAAACCCATGAGCATGAATATAAATGTGGGATGATTATTAGTCTGCTAAGTTTCAACACACATTGTTCAGGATAAATATAGGAACTGACACAGATTCAGGCAGAGGGAAAGACACAGTAAAAATAGGAATATTTTCTAACAGTGAAGGATAAATCACCCTAAAACAAATAATTAAACCTGATGACGTTTGTAAATTAATAAAGTAGCAATAATTTATCTATTATTAGTATTATTTTAAAAATGGTCTTTGGTCTTACAGGTTGTGGTTGGTTAGTTTTGCATCACTTGTTTAAAAAAATAAAAAAGAATCAGAGCTGATCACCATTATGTTTTAGGTGGAACTCTTATAAAAGTGCTACTACTGATGAAAGAAGATTCAAGTAGTCTGCAACAAATATGTGTTCAAATAGAAGCTGCAGACTCGTTTATTAGAGCAACACATTTGATGAGCACACGAGCTAAGGGTGCCTGTGGTTATTTTTTAGGGTCTACAGCTTCATTGATTGGATTCTAAGAAAAGAGTCGGATATGCACATTGCAGTTTGACACACACATCACCACAGCAACTACAAATTGGCAATGCACCTGAAGCTGTAAAGAAACGTTAAAGAAAAAACAAAAACATTTCCACTAAGTATGAAGAAAGCTTTAGGGCACCATCCAGAGAGAATTGGGACCATCTCCTGCAGTTGATACAATGCAGGTTCCACTTGTTTAAGTCAGTTTGGGATCATCTGTATATTGAGGAGACTTCTAGAGTATGATCTGGTGTCATGAAGGGCAAAAAAGAAGCTTTTATAGGAAAATCATCTGGAACAGACCAAAATTGAGCTAATGGCCCTGCTGGGGTAGGTCAGTTCCTTTGATGAATCCTGTTTGTTGGATCATTGGGAAAAATGACACGAGTGTTGCTATCAGCCCTGTGTCATGCTAACAGTGAAGCGTCTTCAGATTTAAGTGAGGGGTTGTTTTTCAGCCAAGGGAGTGGACTCACTCACAGTTTAGCTTCAGAACACAGACGTGAATGAGAATAGTCCCTAACCATCATCCATGAGGACTGCCTCACAACTATCCAGGAATGGTTGTATGATGAACAATGTTTTATTTTAATTTTGTACAGCATGATGGATCACTGTGCCTTAAAGTGACTGTGTGTATTTTTTTCTGGCAATGGGGCAGTGGATAACTAAGTTGTTGCATGCAAGCTGTATTTTTGTGTTGGAGTAAGACTTTGCAAACTAATGCTCATTAGGGTCAAAAGCCCAGGGATGTGCAAACTTCAGCAAAATGAGCGAAGAGGTAAATGTGTAAAACAACGTTTTTGACTGGTGAAATTTTGTAACCATTTGTTACAAAACAGTAAATGCATTTTGTCTTCACGGGCTCCCATAGAAGGAAACATGGCATCTAATATGGCGTCGCTTAGAGACTTAGACACCCCTTCCATGTATTTTAGACCTGATTTTTATGGTTATGTTTTACAAAGCCACCAATTTTTTCAAAAAACTGGGCATCGTTTCATGAATTTAAACAACATTTTGGTCGATTTTTACAGAGTAACAGTAAAAACTACACAATGTCACTTCAAAGGCAAAGGCCACATGGCCTAGGGAACAAGTACAGTATGTCAATTATGGGTCCCTGTCCAGGGAACTTCCCCATGGAAATCCTCTATTCTTAACAGTGAGGGAAACATTTGCAGCAATCTCTGGTAGGAACCAATGCCTTGCAAGCCATACTTGGGGCTTAAAAAGCCCAGAAATGCTTGGATCACAACTGGCAAGCCTGGTGCAGCAGAGAGTGGCACTACACAGCAGGATTTGGAGACATATTTCCCGATATGTGCCATATCACCTCTGATAGGATAACAGCCACGCGACTCTACCACTCACTTGCAACAACGATGTCCACAAATAACACAAGCCTGGAGGAGTTTTTCTGTGTGGTGGTGTTGCTAATGCTAAAGGTTAGCTTCTATTAGTCGGGATGTTTCTGGACGCTAAATAAACAAAAGCCTTCTCCGTCGTGAGTCAAGATGGGTGAGTCCATGAATGTTTAAGTGACAATGTGACGTAGATCTGTCAGGCTTTTTCAAATCCTAGATTTTCACCGGCTGTTTTCTATCAGAAGCTTCATGTTCAGCCTGCATGACAAACTCAGAGTGAATGATCATAATCAGAAATTATAATTACAAAGTGGTTTTTCCAAGTTCTACACCTTTGAGAGGTGGCTAGACAAACAAAAGCCATGAATCATGACAGTTTCAAAGCATTGATCATAAATGAATTGGAATGTGACATGGTCAGAAACAATGCTCAGATAGCCTGTGGCATTTAAATGATGCCCAATTTGTACTAAGGGGCCTAAAGTGTGCCACGAAAACATTTCCC
>SSNQ01000562.1:2520608-2531671 GCA_006942095.1 Nothobranchius kuhntae
ACACCATTACACCACCACCACCAGCCTGCACAGTGGTAACAAGGCATGATGGATCCATGTTCTTGACCCTATCGTTTGAATGTCTCAACAGAAATCGATCATCATCATCATCATCACCTTTATTTATAAAAGCACTTTACAGACATATATTATGTCACCAAGGTGCTGAACAAGACTAAACAAAAAAAGATAAAAACAAAGAATATATAGGAAATCAAGAATCATCAGACCAGGCAACATTTTTTGAGGCTTCAACGTTCCAATGTTGGTGAGTTCGTGCAAATTTTAGCCTCTTTTGTCTATTTGTAGTGGAGATGAGTGGTACCCGGTGGGGTCTTCCGCTGTTGTAGCCTCAAGGTTGTGCGTGTTGTGGCTTCACAAATGCTTTGCTACATTCCTCGGTTGTAACCAGTGTTGGGCAAGTTACTTCAAAACTGTAATGCATTATTCATTACTTGTTACCCTCATTTTAAAGTAATTCATTACATTACAATATTACTGATTTTAAAATGTAAGGCATTACACTACTTTTGCATTACTCTAAGTTACTTTCAACAAAACAACTTCAGTATGAGTTTGGTAATCTGATGCCTGGTGAACTCATGACATCCGGTGGAAGGTGATGTGGTGTCTGAGCTAGGATTGCTGTTAAAAACAGTTCTTTAGAAGGATTGTTTATGTAATAAATGCAACAACAAACTGTACTCTCAGCACGCTGCCATCTTAGATTAACTGAGCGGCGAGTGAGGTGGTGGGGGCTCCAAGCCTATTTGCCTTGGTCCCCAAATGCCTTGATACGGCCCTGGATGTGGGACTGACTTCTGGTGTGATCTGATTCTATCACATGTATAAATATTAAATGCTTATATATTATTGCTTTTCACTGGTAAAAATGAGTATTGGGGATAAATCTACCTACATTTTTTCTTTTCAAGCACTTTTTGTTTTCTTGATTTTATTTGAATAATTTCCTACCCTCTCTCTCTCTAACCGTCCTGCATGCTGCATGTTTTCTCCGTCTTCCAGAAAACCCGTTTCCTAGACTTCCTACTTTCTAACTAATCAGCCAAAGGGATCTTCACATGTGCGGCGCTCCAGCAGCTATTGGGCCATTCCCATCTGTACCGGGTCGGCCCGGGCCGGGTAGCGTAGGTTGTTTACATACCTGGGTGGCCTGGTATTTTTCCGGGCCAACCAAGGCTCATTCTCAGCCCTCTTCTCGAGGGGGTCTGCTTCAGGCCGACCAGGGCCAACACACCCACTGCTGACAGCAAATTCACACCTTCCATTAGAGCAAGCCTCTGATTGGTGGGTAGAATCAGCCCACATGGGCTTAAGGCAAGGATGTGTGGAATCAACCGGGCCAGGCTGGGGCCGACTGGGGCTACCCGGCCCGGGCCGACCCGGTACAGATGGGAATGGCCCAAATGAGTTGAAATCACCGGAGCCCAGATTAACTCAGCTGAGGCAAAGCACGTCAGAAAAGTACAGAATACCAGAGAACATGCGCTGATATGAACGATCGCAGGTGAATTATTTTGTTTTAGTGGAGCGATTTTTTGAATGTTACAGCGGCCGCGCGCAGGATGCAGCTGGAGTAGTTGAGCCGTTACTACTGCGTCCTCTCTGCCCGCAAAGCTGAGTCCATAAATGACGTAATATATGCAGATACTGGAACTTTTTTCGGGTTTCCCGCAATTTGAATTTTTGAGAAACGCATCTTGATTCTGGGTTTAAAAATGCATTGTAATTACCGCATTACTGACAATTGTACCGAGTAAATATTACCATTTTCTTTCCCTGTAATGCCTTACATTACCACGTTACAGCAAAAAGCAATGCATTACAGTAATTAATTACTTTTGTACCGCGTTACTCCCAACACTGGTTGTAACGAGTGGTTATTTCAGTCAAAGTTGCTCTTCTATCAGCTTGAATCAGTCGGCCCATTCTCCTCTGACCTTTAGCATCAACAAGGCGTAGTCGCCCACAAGACTGCCGCATAATGGATGTTTTACTGTTTTCACACCATTCTTCGTAAACCCTAGAAATGGTTGTGCGTGAAAATCCCAGTAACTGAGCTGATAGTAGAATACTCAGACTGGCACCAGCAACTATGCCACGCTCAAAATAGTTTAAATCAGCTTTCTTTCCCATTCTGATATTCAGTTTGGAGTTCAGGAGATTGTCTTGACCAGTACCACAACTCTAAATGCATTGAAGCAACTGCCATGTGATTGGTTGATTAGATAATTGCATTAAGGAGGAGCTGAACAGGTGTTCCTAATAATCCTTTAGGTGAGTGTGTATATAATAAACTTGTAATCAAACTTCAATAGCCATAGTGAAATCTGTCTAGGATCTCAAAAAATTGTTCCATTCTCAAAATGGTGTGTCATGGCTGAAATAGCTGAAATTTAACCCCCTGGAGGCAGACGTTGCAGATTTGCAACGTTAAAACCTACCTACCTGGTTACTCCACATACATATTTCACGAGCATTTTTAACTCAGAAGTACCCCTGAAGGACTTAGTTGTTTGCCCTTTTATCAAAACTTATTTTGAGCCTGAGAGGGTTAAACTAGTAAAGCAAAACAGGAATAAATCTTTCCACAACTGCTATGCTAGATGAATAGTGGTTTAATCCAAAAAAAAGAGTATCAAATCTAAATGTCCACAATCAGTTGTCCTCTTGGTAGCAAAGTTACATCACAAAGTCTGGCAGTAATTCATTTCTTAGCTTTTATTTGTTTCTAGCACAATGACACACATGCCAGTGAGTTGTTTCCAATTATTCCATGTAAATTCTGGATTGCTTACTTTAATTTGTTTGACTGCTCAGAAGTTTGTAACTCATAAATATTCAAAGTAAAACAAATATTCTCTCTACAGGTGTATTTTAGTTCTGTTTCCTACCAGTGCCAGATCTTTAGATACATTTTGCATGTTTGCAAAATCGGGGTCTTGTTCACGAGTTAGGGTAAGAGGGACGCCTCCCTGGGCAGGTGTTTCGGGCATGTCCTGCCGGCAGGAGGCCCCCGGACACGGTGGAGAGGTTACATCTCCAGTCTGGTCCGGGAACGCCTTGGGGTCCTGCCGGAGGAGCTGGTGGAGGCGGCCGGGGAGAGGACGGTCTGGAGCTCCCTGGTTGGGATGCTGCCCCCATGACCCGGGCCTGGATAAGCGGAGGAAGACGACGATGACGACGATGTTTGCAAAATATGTTATCTGCTGCCCATCCCACCTGACTTCAGCATGTGCCCTTGCTATTACATGGTCCTCAGCTTGAAGCAGAATGCAAAACCAGATTCCACCTGTGAGACCTTGATTGGAGCGATCCTGTGTAATTCAATATTTCTTCTCCACAAAGGGACAGCAAACGAGAAACATGTAAATGATAGACGACTTGTCATTCATCACTGTCATAACCTCGACACGCAGGAAGGAATAGCAACCGAGCCACGGTGTGTCACTTCCTGTTCGAAGATACTCCGTCTTTGCCCAAAGCTGTATAGCTGCCATGATGAATGCCAAATACTGTTCACACACACACACACACACGCACACACACACACACAGTTATTATTCACAAATTGAAATGTGTGAGCAACAGTCAGCCTCACACATACATGCATAAACTGAATTAAGTCCGTTTGATGAGACTGAAAAGATGCAGATGTCAATGAACCCTTTGCAGTTATGTAATACCTGGCAGAGCAGCTGCAAGTTTTATTTTAGATTTGTAAAGCAAACATATTTCTTTTCCTTTAAATGGTCGCATTTATTATTATAGCACATATTATAGCAACATTAGGAATTATTATAAGAGGACAGTTGCACAAGAGAACGTTCAATTCCAGTACCTTTCCAAGTCATTTTTATATATGATTTTAAAATTGACACTGAGACTTCATCTAGTATAAACTCCCATTATAATGCCTGGTTTGACAAATAAGTATTAATTATGAGTTATTTTAAAACAGCGTGAAGAAAGGTAGAAATAAAAGTGATTTTAATCGGACAATTTTGATTAGGAGGCTGCAGTAACGGATGCTTAAATGAATAATGCTCAATACTCTTTTCTATATTCGTTCTGTGTGTAACTCCATAATCCATTACTTTTTCTTTACACAGGACAACTGTGTGAAAAAAACAACAACAAGGTCATGAATAATGCTTAAATAACAAATAGAAAGATAACTTTGTGGCAGAGCGCCAGATGGGAGGTGCTGCTGGCTGTCCGACGAGGTGCACCAGGTGCCAGTTGATAGTCAGCCGGAGGATGGAGTGGAGAAGGAGCAGATGCAAGGAGCTGGTGTGGTTCAGAGTCTGCTGAGGAATGGGACCATGACCCTGAACGGGTTAATAAGGCGTGTGAGCAAACAGAACTGTGTTGTGGTGTGCGTGTGTGTGTGCGCCCCGGTGTAGCTGAGACTGCCACAAACTTTATGAGCCATAAAGGTTGGTATTTGAAGCAAGAAATGTTAAATAAATGACAGAAAACGGTGAATCATGTGAATGACTGTGGATGCTTTTGGGAGATGTTCTAATTATTTGTCTGGATGGCTGCTCATACTGAGCCAGGTTCTGTTGGACGTTTCGTCCTAGTAAAGTAAAGTTAGAGTTTTCCTCTCCACTGTCGCTACATGCTTGCTTAGTATGAGGATTGCTGCAAAGACTCTGACACCAGTCAGTGCAATCTGCTGCATTCCACATAGGAAACGTTTAACTAACTGGCATAATGAACTGAACGACCAAAAAAAAAACCTCAATTGGAATGTTTGTGAAGAGCCTTGAGACGACTCTTGTCATGATTTAGCACTATAACTGAATTGAATTGACTCTTTGTAATTGGCCAGCATGTAGCCAAGGTCATTGATGTTTTAACAACAATAGCAGCCAAAGTTCTTGTTTACATAAAAAACAACATGGGATCAACAGCTTGTTGGTGTGGCATTATCTCTGCAGAAACACATTCGAACATTCGGTGCAGTTTTGGTTGCATTTAGAACCTGAACATTTCTAATAATATTTAAAATCACAGATCTTGATCAGTTGAGATTATTTTAAAAATATGGTTTTCCTGAATTCTTTAGCAACATTTGTCTGAGAAATAAAGATTCATTTTTTTAGATGCATTTCCATTACAGCAGAGAGAGACGCAGACATACCTTTGACTGAAACTGTTCTCCTTCCTGTGGCAGTGCAGGGTAACGACCCTGTGACCTTCACTCCTGACATCCTGGCTGACCGTCCACATGACCGGGTTACTAGCTCTCGCTCCAAGGAACACCACGCCATCCTTCAGCTTGACCCTGAAACACACAGACATACAGCAGTTAAATACATAGCAGTAAACTGGAGTGGAACAGCGACCACAGCACACAAATATGTTTCAAGTATTTTGAAACATTATTTTTCTTTTCGCTTCAGCCCACTGTGCTTAAACTGTCTGACACAGACTGAAAAAAACCAACAACTTTTAACCCTTTTTTCCTTATTATTTCCTTAGATTGTCTCACTTCATATATAAACCTTCTGCTCCATCCATGCTGTCACCAAAGCTCTGTTCATACAAATTCACTCCAGACCTGAACTTCTCTTAACACAACTCAGCACAGAGAGAGCATGAAGTAAACCTTGCACTGTTTGCTCGTTTAAAGGTCTGTATGGGAATGGATCAGGGATGTCTGTAGAGAAGCAGTCCTTTTCTAGGCATGATGCAAAACTTGACCCTGAAACAACATCTCTCCTAGATCTAAATGAAGGTTTTAATTAGTAAACCTGTTGGAAACAACTTCCTCTAGTGCTCACATGCAAGAATGTTAGAACTTAGTGTTATGTCAAGAACTACTTCTTTACAAAATAATTCTGCATGACAGTTGTCTAAATCTTTCATTGGTACAGAGTTTCAATGTTGGTAATAAGCAAACCCCAGGACCCCATCATTGGCTGTCATTCTGCTTACAATGAACCTGACCGTGACCCTTCTCCCCGAAGATGGAGAACCCTCATGCAGGTGGCTGATTTTATGGGTGGAGCCTAACTTATATGAACCAAGGCCACCAGGTGCTCATGTTCAAGCTCTCCTCCAATGCCTGGCTCCAGGATGGTATCCCAGTTACTCATACCTGGGTGGACTGCAGCTGAATGAGGAAAAACTGGGATCAAAGTCAGATCACTTAATTGCTGACTACTTCTCTAGGTTCAGAGTAAGGCCTAGTCCACACGTAGCCGGGGTTTTTTGAAAACGAATATCCGCCCCTCCAAAAACTTGAATCCACACCACCGCGTTTTAAAAAGAAAACTCTGTCCACACGTACCCGGATAAATACGTTGATAAGGACATGCCAGACCTGTAGGCGGCAGTACTTCCCCCGTTCTTAACCTCATCCTTCGTCTGTGGTCTTCCGCAAGGAGCAGATCCGCTTGCAAAAACAAACAAGCAGAAAGCGCTTGGACAATTGATGGATCGGGTAGTGACAGAGCGCAGCTCTGAAGGCTTCCATGATGCCGGCTAGTGTAAACACAGGTCGCACAAGTGATGCCAGCATTTTTTTGTCGCGGAAAGTGACGTTGCGGACCTTAAAACTCCAGTTTTGTCTGTCCACACGCAGACACCCAAAACGGAGAAAACGCAGATCTTCACTTTGGCCGGAGTTTTTAAAAAAGATCCGTTTTCGTGTGAAAAAACTCCGTTTTCGTGTGGATGACAGGCCAAAACGTAGAAAAATATCTACGTTTTGGCAGATCCCCGGCTGCGTGTGGACAGGGCCTTAGTCTCTACCTTCAGAGGAGGAGTTTCCCAGTGTTGTGTTTGTGGCAGATGGATGGGAAGAAGTGAGAAGGGATGACAGCACTGCTCTGGTCTACAGCCCTGAAATCAACTGAACTTAAAGGGAAAAAGTCTTGATTTAGTGAGCTGTCCTCATTCCTTCACTCATATCACGGGACTTGATTTGTGACAATAGAATGGAACAACCATGATACAAGTGACTGATATCAACTTCCTCTGTAGGGTAGTCTGGCTCAGCCTTACAGATGAGATGAGGAGCATCTTCTGTAGCTTAAAGCAGAGCTGCTGATTCTCTGACCTGCAAGGAGTCAGCAGAAGTGGTTTTACATCTGGTTAGGATGTCTCCTTGTCCTATTGTCCTTGGACTTTTTGCCAGCATACCTCACTGGGAGGGGACCCCGAGGCAGACTTAGAACTCACTCTGGCCTGGGAATGCCTTGGGATTCCCAAAAAGCAGCTGGGGAGTGTTGCTAGACAGAAGAATGACCAAAGAATGGGCTTCTCTCCTGAGCTGGTGACATCCATGATCCAAACTTGGACATGTGGAGAATGAATGGATGTATACAGTAGATGGAATAAGAATTTAATTATAAGTGTAATAAAATGAGCTCACTGTTTCTCTGTTTCCTGCATTTTAACAGTGTGTTTTTTGAATTCCAAACTGTCATGGTCCGTGGTGAGCTGCCTGCCTGTAACCCTGTTTTTCTTCTGAGCATTGTCCGCAGGTGGGCGTGTCTGAGAGCTACCAGCTGCAGCTGATCCCGTCATCAAGGCCCAGGGGATTTAAGGAGCAGTGTGACACTTTACTATGCCGGATGATTACTCTGTTGGGGTAGCGCTAGCCTCTAACCTGTCTTGAACCTGTATCTCTGTCTAGATAACCTGCCACCTGAAAAGATCCCCGATTGTCTTTCCCTGCTCTCCTTCAGGTTTCACTCCACATTCCATCATCTCCAGAACCAACCCAGACTCCTGCACTCCAGACCACACTGCCTCCTCCCCTGGCCGCCCGCTCTCAGCTGCTCACCTGCCCTCATCAACCTCCACTCCAACATCACCTCTGGATAAAACAGTTTTTCGCCTTCTGGATCTCCTCTGCTCACCCGGATCTGACCGAGGCCCTCCCTGTGCATTCTACCGCTACCAGAAAACCGTAAGCTCCCGTCTCGAGACTAATCTCCATAATCCCACCGGATATTCACTCTGTCTCCCTCCTCAGAACCTACTCCTGGAATCCTGCTACCACTGCAGAGCATCTTCTGTTCCATCACTCCTTTAGCTCATTTAAAATAAACTTTTACACACATATCTGTTTCCGTGATTGATTCTGCATGTCGTGGGCCAAGAAATTGCCACCCAACATGACACAAACAGAATGTCAGACACATGCCAAGAGTTGAATTAATAAACACTGTTAAAGATGTCATTCACAATGCTTCTCTTCAATTTTTAAGACTAAGTTCATTTTCTTTAACACATTTGCAGGTCTCTTGTATAAATTGCAAGTTGATCTCGGGGGGGACATCAGCTTCTGCGCTTCTGTTTCAAGAACTAGAAGTTAACCAGAAGAGAGGTAAACCAAAGACAACAGCATTTGGAGTCTAAGGCCCTGTCCACACGCAGCCGGGGATCTGCCAAAATGTAGATATTTTTCTACGTTTTGGCCTGTCATCCACACGAAAACGGAGTTTGTTCACACGAAAACGGATCTTTTTTAAAAACTCCGGCCAAAGTGAAGATCTGTGTTTTCTCCGTTTTGGGTGTCTGCGTGTGGACAGACAAAACCGGAGTTTTAAGGTCCGCAACGTCACTTTCCACAACAAAAAAATGCTGACATCACGTGTGCGACCTGTGTTTACACTAGCCGACAGCATGGATGCCCTCAGAGCTGCGCTCGCTTTATCAATTGTCCAAGCGCTTTTTGCTTGTTTGTTTTTGCAAGCGGAATTACTGCTCCTTGCGGAAGACCACAGACGAAGGACGAGGTTAAGAACGGGGGAAGTACTGCCGCCTACAAGTCTGGCATGTCCTTAACAACGTATTTATCCGGGTACGTGTGGACAGTTCTTTTTAAAACGTGGTGGTGTGGATGCAAGTTTTTGGAGGGGCGGATATTCATTAAAAAAAAAAAAAAAAAACGGCTACGTGTGGACTAGGCCTTAGTTCCTGATTTTGGAACATCTTGCCTCTGATTGGCTAACAGCAATGCAGCTCAACCATTGACTCTGCTTTGCAACATTGTTTCATCTCCACAAATCACACACATCTGAAGGAGTTCTGTCATATTGTGGAGTTGCTAATGCTAATGGTTAACTTCTACTAGCTGAGATGAGCTCTGCTCTCTCCAGGATGCTAAATCAACAGCTTTGTCCCGTCATGAGCCAAGATGGGTGAGAAAGGTCTGTAAAATGAATACCACAATATATTGAGGGTTTCACCTCTAACGATTAATGGACGATAACTACAGACATGCGCAAACAAAAGTTGTCCACTAGATGGGACTGTCACATGTATTACATTGAGTCACATTTTTACATGACTCAAGGTGGTACAGCTTCTTAAAGGGACATGAATATTGCAAACCTGCACAAACTTTTTTCATTTTTTTTATTATCAAATTTATTGACATGGGAAAAATGATCATGATAAGAGTCAGAAATTTCACTAACAACAAATTTTTGATTTATTGCCCAGCCCTATCCCTGCTCTATGCAGACAGAATGATAAATGGCCTGTATTTGATATAGCGCCTTCTAGAGTCCTGGAACCCCCCAAGGCGCAACACAATCAGTTATTCACCCATTCACACACACATTCACACACTGGTGGTGATGAGCTACAATGTAGCCACAGCTGTCCTGGGACGCAATGACAGTGGCGAGGCTGCCGAGCAATGGCGCCACCGGTCCCTCCGACCACTAGCGGCGGCAGACTGAGTGGGGCTCAAACCTGCAACCTTCTGATTATGGGGCAAGCACTCAACTCCTGTGCCACCGTCATCTCGAATAAAAGAGGAATGAGATGCTACAACTCATAGATGACTCATTTACTGTGGAAGCTGAATCAACTCTTAGTTTTAGAACCAGCCACAAAGCCACTATGGTACCAACTCTGCAAGCACCATTTGTAGAAACAACCACACAGACAAACTCCTACAGATTCAATATCATTTATTAAGAACTCTCAATCTCCCAGGCTGTTATGAGGGCCCACTTATGTTTAAATCTATAACCAATGCACTTTATTTACAGTAATAAAAGATTGCATCAATACAAATGATTCTAATCAATCGGTGAACACAATGAAGTCTAAAGTCTTGCTTTCACTCCACAATAGCCCAAAGTTTAAGAGTAAAAACAGTGGCAGAAAGGTAATTTTCTTCCTGCACCTGGAGTCTTTAAAAGACCATTCCTACACCACCTGTCCGACCATTTTTATCCTGTTATCACTTCCATTATTCATGGTCACAGTCTCTGGGCGGAAATAGAAGTGCTGGAAAACCATGACCTCCCCTTTTTTTCAGGGTACCAAAGCTCTGCTGTTCTCCTCATCTTCCTCTGTCACATGAAATCACCATTAAGTACAACAGCAGCTTTTGGGTTTTCTTTATTCAACATAATAAGTAGTGTTGAAACCTCATGCAAAAATGCACAGGAAAAATAGGTAAGAGTGCATGCACAAAGACGCTATGGAGACAGGAGCATTTCACTTCACTAAAAGATGAATGTTGGGCAATTCCCCTCCCACATCCAAATAACCATCAACTGTTCTAGTTCTGGATCTGTGAAGTAGCTGCAAAAAAACTGAGAAAAAAAAACCTTGAGTGTTAACAGGGGAATGATGATATGACAGCCCAAGCAGCAGCGCTTAAAGGAACACAGTCATTACATCTTCTGCATTCAACCAGCCACCTTTGATCTTATCACAGTTCTCTGCTGCAGTAATAACTGGACTTGTGTTGGTGGCTGCTCCTGATGAGCAAAGATAAAGGCCACATGCGAGGAAGCTGCAGACACTGACTGAGGGAAGAGGCTGATTGCCCTCTGCCCTCCTGTTTCCAGGCTGTCACCCTATTTAAAGCAGAAACTATAAATGCACAAGCAGATTTACCACCAACTAATGGCGATGAGGTAAGCAGTAATCAAAGGAACATATAACATCCAGTGTGGCGTAAATACGACACCGGTTTGTAGGTACCTCCATGATGGTGTTTTAACTCTTTCTTTTTTTATCTAAAAGCACCAGTAATGGTTGGTTAGTCAGCAGTT
>SSNQ01000562.1:2532994-2545232 GCA_006942095.1 Nothobranchius kuhntae
ACCACTAGCGGCGGCAGACTGAGTGGGGCTCAAACCTGCAACCTTCTGATTATGGGGCAAGCACTCAACTCCTGTGCCACCGTCATCTCGAATAAAAGAGGAATGAGATGCTACAACTCATAGATGACTCATTTACTGTGGAAGCTGAATCAACTCTTAGTTTTAGAACCAGCCACAAAGCCACTATGGTACCAACTCTGCAAGCACCATTTGTAGAAACAACCACACAGACAAACTCCTACAGATTCAATATCATTTATTAAGAACTCTCAATCTCCCAGGCTGTTATGAGGGCCCACTTATGTTTAAATCTATAACCAATGCACTTTATTTACAGTAATAAAAGATTGCATCAATACAAATGATTCTAATCAATCGGTGAACACAATGAAGTCTAAAGTCTTGCTTTCACTCCACAATAGCCCAAAGTTTAAGAGTAAAAACAGTGGCAGAAAGGTAATTTTCTTCCTGCACCTGGAGTCTTTAAAAGACCATTCCTACACCACCTGTCCGACCATTTTTATCCTGTTATCACTTCCATTATTCATGGTCACAGTCTCTGGGCGGAAATAGAAGTGCTGGAAAACCATGACCTCCCCTTTTTTTCAGGGTACCAAAGCTCTGCTGTTCTCCTCATCTTCCTCTGTCACATGAAATCACCATTAAGTACAACAGCAGCTTTTGGGTTTTCTTTATTCAACATAATAAGTAGTGTTGAAACCTCATGCAAAAATGCACAGGAAAAATAGGTAAGAGTGCATGCACAAAGACGCTATGGAGACAGGAGCATTTCACTTCACTAAAAGATGAATGTTGGGCAATTCCCCTCCCACATCCAAATAACCATCAACTGTTCTAGTTCTGGATCTGTGAAGTAGCTGCAAAAAAACTGAGAAAAAAAAACCTTGAGTGTTAACAGGGGAATGATGATATGACAGCCCAAGCAGCAGCGCTTAAAGGAACACAGTCATTACATCTTCTGCATTCAACCAGCCACCTTTGATCTTATCACAGTTCTCTGCTGCAGTAATAACTGGACTTGTGTTGGTGGCTGCTCCTGATGAGCAAAGATAAAGGCCACATGCGAGGAAGCTGCAGACACTGACTGAGGGAAGAGGCTGATTGCCCTCTGCCCTCCTGTTTCCAGGCTGTCACCCTATTTAAAGCAGAAACTATAAATGCACAAGCAGATTTACCACCAACTAATGGCGATGAGGTAAGCAGTAATCAAAGGAACATATAACATCCAGTGTGGCGTAAATACGACACCGGTTTGTAGGTACCTCCATGATGGTGTTTTAACTCTTTCTTTTTTTATCTAAAAGCACCAGTAATGGTTGGTTAGTCAGCAGTTATGAATGAAATGTAAATTTTATGTGACTGTTAAAACTGAAGCCATTGCCAGAATAGATTCATCATTTTTGTACTGGTCAACTAAATGATTTTGATTAGTTTTAAATTGTCAAAATAAAAGACCAGTCAATTATTAATTGATAGCATTCAGTTGATGAATATATTAATACTCTAATTCAGTGAAACACATTTAAATGTGATTCAGAAGAAGCAATGTGCTTTTTGTCCTGGCCGTGGAACACTGGACCAGCTTTATGCCCTTAGGGGGGTCCTGGAGGGTGTGTGGGAGTTTGCCCAACCAACCTACATGTGTTTTGTGGATTTGGAGAAGGTGTTTGACCGTGTCCCTTGGGGGCCCTGTGGGGGGTACTCTGAGAGTATTGGGTACCAGGCCCTTTGATATGGGCTGTTAGGTCCCTAAATGACCAGTGCCAAAGACTGGTCCGCATTGATCATAACTTTTATGGACAGGATTTCTAGGCGCAGCCAAGGTGTGGAGGGCATCCATTTTGGTGGCCTGAGGATAAGGTCTCTGCTTTTTGCAGATGATGTGGTCCTGTTGGCTTTATCAGAATGTGATCTGCGGCTCTCACTGGAGTGGCTCGCAGCCGAGTGTGAAGCTGCTGGAATGAGAATCAGCTCCTCTAAATCTGAGACTTGAATTGAAAAAGGGTAGAATGCCTTCTCCAGGTCAGGGATGCAGTCTTGCCTCAAGTGGAGGAGTTTAAGTATCTCAAGGTCTTGTTCACGAGTGAGGGAAAGATGAAGCGTGAGATTGATGGCGATCGATCAAGGCATATTGGCGCTGCGTCTGCAGTGATGTGAGCATTGTACCGGTCTGTTGTGGTGAAGTTTTACTGGTCGATCTACATTCCTACCCTAATCTATGGTCATGAGCTTTGGGCAGTGACCAAAAGAACAAGATTGTAGATACAAGTGGCTTGAAGGACTATAGTCTCACGGCTGGCCAGGGAAAGACTTGGGATCCTTGTTCCAGCTCTTTTGTGTTTTGTCTTTTTTCTTCTGTTTTTTATCTCGTGTCCCATTTTCCTTCTTTACTTCCCTCCAGATTCACTCCTCATTTTTTCCCTCTATCCACTCTTCAATCCCTCCTCTTTTATTGTCTTCCTTCCTCCCTCTCTCTCTCTCCAACCATCATTGTTGATATATTTGCTCATGCCGTATTTCACAAACAAACTCGAGCATGTGCCGCTGCCATTGAACACGGGGTTTAAATTAAGGAATGTCATGCCATAAATGAGATTGGTCTGGCTAATGTGATTTCTGGTGAGGGAGGACAATCATGGATTTGTTGGGGACGACAATAAAGGAAAGCAATTTGAGAGGTTCCCTTCTCCATGCATCAGCAGAAGGTGCCTCATTAATCCCATGAAATCCTACATCTGTGAGATGAGTATTTACAGATGACAGAAAGAACCATTTCCTGTAACACTTGACTGATTTACAGGAATTACACAGCAGAGGAGCCACTGACCAAATAGCATCACAGCATTTCTTTTATTTCAAGCCATTGTGCGGATAGTAAAAATTAGTGAGATGCATGAATATTAAATATGAGCTGAAAGGTACTTTTCAAAAGCGCAAAGAAATAACTTATTAGTGCAAGGGTTCTTATAAAAAAATACGACTAAAGCATAAAAAGGCAAGAAGATTATACTTTTTGCTTAAGTTGTACTGTCCAGGCAAAAATAATCAATGCTTGACCTGAGGACAGGACTAGTCTGATCTTAACTTCCTCGGGAAAAGGTCTCCTCTTTGTTCATTCCTTTGAAAAGTTGCAGCAGCAGTTCTTGACTATGGAAAAATAAATTATGNGTCACCAAAAAACCACCAAATTATATGGAAAAAAACAACAAAAGAAAAAAAAACATCTTTTTACAATTGATACAATTTACTTTTCCTTAGAATAAAGGACACCCACATAAATCATCTATTTTCTACTATATACTTGTTCAGAATATGTTTTTTATAATTCATTTTAAACACATTTATATTTGTACTTACTTTGATTTCTTCTTCTAAATTGTTCCATAATTTAACCCCTATTATTGTGATACACATCTGTTTTAATGTTGTTCTAAACTTATGTATCTTTAAGTTTAGTGTTCCTCTCAGGTTATATCCTCCTTCTCTCTCTGTGAACAGTTTCTGTATTTTATCAGGCATTAATTTATTTCTTACTTTATACATTATTTGTGCTGTTTTGTATTTAACCAAGTCCTGGAACTTCATTGTCCGTGTTTTAATAAAAAGTTCATTTGTGTGATCCAAATATCCTGCATTTGTTATTAATCTGATAGCCCTTTTCTGCATTGTTGTTAATGTCTGTAAATGACTTTTGTACGTGTTTCCCCAGACCTCTACACAATAGCTCAAATATGGCAGTAGCATCGTATTGTATAACATATAAAGTGCTTTCTGATTAAAAATATACTTAGCTTTCCCCAATAAAGCAATGCCCCGTGCAAGCTTCCCCCTAACATATTTGATGTGTGGCTTCCAACAGATTCTGCTGTCTATGACCACCCCAAGAAATTTTATTTCATATACTCTCTCAATTTTTACATTATTAATTACTATATCTAATTCATTGTATCTTCTTTCATTACCAAACAACATAAATTTTGTTTTCTCTAAATTTAGTGACAGTTTATTTACATCAAACCATTTTTTAAATTTATTTATTTCCTGTGTGACCACATCCAGGACCTGTTGCAATTCCACACCCGAGCAAAAAACATTTGTGTCATCTGCAAACAATACAAACTTCAAAACTTGTGAAACCCTACAAATGTCATTTATGTACATTATGAATAGTTTAGGTCCTAAGACTGATCCTTGAGGCACCCCACATTGTATCTCTCTTAGTCCTGATTTATGTTGATTTATTTGCACGTATTGTTGTCTATTTGATAAATAACTTTTTATCCAGTCCAATACTATACCCCTGAAACCATATTTTTCCATTTTTCTCATCAATACGTCATGGTTTACTGTATCGAAAGCTTTCTTCAGATCTATAAACAACCCTATTGCATGCTTCTTTTTGTCAATGCATTCTGTTATTTCCTCATTAAGATCAATCAGTGCCTGGACTGTTGACCTATTATTCCTGAACAGGCAGGACAGAAAAATAGTCAAATAAAAACAAGTTAGTTTTTGTACCTGGTGGTTGCAACAAACAGACACCATTGAAGGTAATCAGAAGTGAGGAACAGAAACTGAAATAATTATGTTAATGTTTAGAGCAGCAGGAACTCTGAGAGGCTGCAGGCACATCAGTGAGTTTGCGGCCGCTGCGCAGAGGGAGGGGGGAGAGGGCTGAAGCAGAAACTACCGTTGTTAAAAGAAATGTGTTTAACTTTGAAAATGTGGGCGCAATTTTAATTGTCAAAAACTCCAGCGAACCATTAGTTCATTTTGCTCAAATAGAAATAGAGGCCTGCCTCTAATACTGGTCCTCCTTCCAATAAAGGCCTGGAGCTTGATGAGCTTGAGTCAAATACAGGCCCGGGCCTGTATTAGAGGATTTACGGTAATCACAATTATTTGGGTCAATATCACAATTACACATTGAGTTGCAAACACTATCAATTGCAGGCCAGTTTACATCAGGTAGTGTCAGAATTGTTCTGTCTAGGGTGTGAAGTGAAGCAGATTAGAAAATAGCTATTTTTGCACCATTCACTTGCATTCATTTTTTCATTCTTCCGAGGACCCTTGAAGGGGAAGACACTTAGGCTCCCTATAAAATGTGTTTCATCAAACCAGATTTATTCTAGACTACAACAAAATGCAGGCCTGAAGAAATGTTTAACATTCAGACATGAGTTGTGACACTTGCACATGCAAATATATGGCCACCAACTAATAAAACCCAATCAGTCACATAAACAAAACATGTTATAAAGAAGAGAAGAGCTGCTATGTAAGCCCAAATGTCCAATAAGTAAGAAGGAAACTGTTGTTAAAAAGTGTATTTGAGCACTGACTTTTTAAAACACTCCCACAAGATGCATGTGAGTTTCATTTTCTGAAACTGTAGAACATTGCAGAAGGGAAGACAAAATAAAAGCATCTTAGCAAAATAAAAGTGCGATTAAATAGATAACATGTTTTTGTGTGAATGTTTGGAGTCAGAGAAAAAACAGATTTATATAATTGTCAGCTCTATATGTCCTTTTAAACATAATATCAGGTAGGAATAGTATCACCTTATTCATCCAAAAGTTCAACAATATGTCCCTTGTGTTGTTCACAATAAGAATGAGTACTGTTCTTCAATCAATTCAGTTCACCATTTCTCTGTCCTGAGTTTCCTGTTCTTTACAGGTACATCTCCCAACTGCAGGGTAATCTGAATAAAACGCAAAGTTTCACTGGAAGTTTGTAGCTCACACAGCCAAAGAAAAACAAAATAAAAACAATCCTCAAGCTGGAAATATAAAATGGAAAGCGTCAGCAGCAGTGTTAAATGATAATCTTGCTTTTAAATCATGAACTGGGTTATATTTTACATTTAAACTTTTAGTTTATTTTATTTGTTTTCTGTTTTATTGATTCGTGTGTCTCCACTATGCAATATTTTAGCCTTTGTTATATTAATAGTATTTTATCTGGTTTTGCTGACTATTTAATTGGCTGATTGGATGTCCTTTGTTTTAAACTGAATGTTTTACTCTTTGAAGTAATGGCTTGTTGGCCTAGTTTAATTATTATTACCTGTAAGGCACTTTGGTCAGCTCACATGCTGATTTTAAATGTGCTTGATAAATAAACTGGTATGGTATGGTATGGTATGGTATGGTATGGTATGGTATGGTATGGTATGGTATGGTATGGTATGGTAAATAAAAACCTTAAAGGAATACCAGTTCACAAGAGGTTAATATGAGAATGCAAGAACTAATTTTGGGCAGAATATGAATTTTGTCAGTAAATATATTTTGCAAAATTCACAATGTTACATGTACTGTTGTCTTATTCAAAGCCTAGAAATAATCATTTTGGGTGCAACACATTAAAATTCCATAGTCATCATCACACGCTGGTAAAATTCATCTCCACATTCGACCCATCCCCATGGAGGGGAGCGGTGAGCTGCAGCGGTGGCCACGCTTGGGAACTATGTGGTGGTTTAAGCCCCCAATCCAACCCCTTAAAGCTGAGTGTCAAGGAGGGAGGCATTGGGTCGCATTTTTAGTCTTTGGTATGAATCGACCGGGAATCAAACCCCAATCTCCCAGTCCCAGGGCGGACAGTCTACCACTAGGAAACTGAGCTGGTTTATCTGGACCAAATTCAGTCACCCGGCTTTAATTGATAATTCTTGTAAACAAGTGTGGGACAAATTCACCTAAAATGCTACTGCTTTCCATTATGCCAAGTTTTAAACTTTTAAACATGTTTACTGTTGCAGATATATCCTGATTAAACTTTGATAGAAAAAAAACTTTGCCAGTTTGCCCATTTTAATTGCACTGAAGCGTGGCAATTCAGTGCAATTAAATGCACCATGCCTATGTGCATTGAAAAAGGTAATGTACACAAAAAACCACAAAGCAATAAATATTTATCTTCTTTAGTTTAAAAAAGGAAACAACTTCATTCTGCATGATTATAGAAGAGCAAAAGCACTCACATGTATGCCAAGAAAAAGGTCTTAGTTGATGTGTTTCTTTAGTTAATGAGTATGTGACAAAATGAGCCATTTGTTTCTGTAATAATCCCACATAACAAGCTGAGATTGTAGGAAGTTAAGGTTTTAGGGGTGACCTCCTGTTCATCTTCTTCTTCCTCACTAGCTTCTTTTCACACTTGTGTTTCTATCTGTTCTGGCTTTTGCACAATCCCATGATTACCTTTTTCATTTTTATTCACATTTTCTTTTATTCTCTCATTTTTTATGATTTTTTACATCTTTTTTTTGTATTTTTAATGTTATCGTTCGTGTGAAGTGCCTCGTGATTTTTATCGTCAGAGGTGCTATTTAAAATTAATGTCGTCTTCTTCTAGTGTTTAAACCAGGATTGGAATGGAGTTAAAGGTTTGTGAGCAAAAGACAAAAAAGTACCAGGTGGATTAGATAAGATGTCTGCTGTAAAAGGGCACATGATGGAGAAATGTTGAGCAAAAGGACAAGAGCTTATTGGGAGGGCTTCACTGGCGGCAAAAGTGAAAAACTTGTAGTCTGCATTTTCTTCCTGCTCTGATCTTATGTTTCCAACAACAGAGAAAAACTTATGTCATCCTCAAGAGGATATTTGCAATGTTATTTCACCCATTAAACTTTAAGTTTGATATAACAAAAATAAGAAGAAACAGGAGGGAAGTGGTTCCAGGTATTGCCATCAGGTAATGTAGACATAATTGTGACACAGATATGTTCACACACATAAACGTAGCTCACACACTCATTAGCTGGTTTCTACACCGGATGTTATGTTAGCTCATTCTCAGAGAGATGGCTGGTGGGCAAACCACATTTTAGTGAAGAGAGAAAACAAGTGTGGACCACTGGTCTGTTAGTTCTGACAAAGAAATGATCGTTGGCTTTTGTGTTACGTCTTTGAGAAAAAAAAAGACTTATTGCAGATGACCCGCAGCTCTTGAAACTAGAATCAATACTTAGCAATTAAAATGTCAGAAGAAAAAAAGGAATAAATTGAATCACCCATTTTTCCTTGCTTATCCAAGAGTTGAGGCCAGGCACAACCAGAGAACAGTCACCAGCTCCTCCGGTGGAGATTTCAGGGTTCTACAAAGTCAGAGAGGACATAAACTCCTCCCTATACCTTCTAGACTTGTCCTTTGTCTCCTCTGCCTAGTAGGAAGTGAATGAGGACAGCATGTTTTTTCATACTTGGGCCCCTTTGGGATTTAGTTACGGGCAAACTACAGATATATCTGCCCAAATCCAGAGAACCTAGCTGAGCCCTTGTGGGAGACCTTATGCCAACCCAATGGATGTTTGCAATTAACCTGAGAAAACTGTTGAATTCCCCTTATGGGCTGACCCCAAAGGGGCCACTGTAGGTAGCTCTTGGGCAGATCCCACTGTGGGGTGCGCCAAAAAAAGAAGAAGAATGGTAATCTCCTGAATTCAGGAAAAAAAAACTTGGGAATTTTAAAGATTTTTTTTAAAGACCAAAAAGCTGTTTGAATGTATATAGAAATGATCAGTCAGATGCATAAATGCAGAACATCTTCAGACAGGACAACTGTCTCATTACTGATGATAGAGTCCTAATCCATCAGCCCACATCTAGCTCCATCATCCCATCACTACGACAAAGAAGACACCAATACCCTGTCCCACCTAAGGCAGACACTCACAGCCATCCTGGAAATAATGTGTTTCACCAATTTTAGGTTTGAAAACCAAATTCTCAGACTTGAAGGAGCTAAGTCCTCAGAAATAATCTCCAGAAATGCTGAATAAAGGTGACCATACTTCATCCTTGAGGATTTCTCTTTTTTGTAAATTAATTTTAAGTAGCAGAGTAGGGCTAACTGCTTTGCTGGTTTTGTTGGCCCAAGATTCTTAATTCTCAAACACCTGTGGCAAAACTCGAAATAAGCACACAGCCTACTGGGTATACACGGAGACATTTTAAACATATTTTCCCCTCTCCCGTCTCTTGCTGTAAAAAACAAAATCATCCCAATCACCTCAGGGGAAAATTAAATTAAATAGTAGCCACTGGCACATGAACCCGTCTGGGATCTGGACCAGTAAATTAGTGAGGTTAAACAGGACTGGAGATGAGATGCTCTGAGTAAATTAGCTTGTCGGTGTCAAGTTTTTAGGGGCGAGCGGACACAGGCAGATATGGAGATAAAGAGGAAGTTAATTCAATTAATGAATCTGATGCGGCTCTTCCTATTATCGGAGCTAGTTAGGAGTGCTGGTGCGTGGCGATGCTGCCAAACAGAGGACAAGATTACCAACATCAGATAAAGAGACAAAGCTTATCTCCACATGCATTGTGCTGAGTCTCTCTCCCTGTCTCCCTCTTTTGTCTCACTTTCAGCACATCTCCTCTGGCATAAACTTTTGATCGTCTAGCTTTCACTTCTAAAACCAGTCTAACTGAAAACCAAAACTACCCGTTGCTACATTCATTTATTCATTCATAAAAAGCAATCAGTGATCCTGCACACTGTTAGTCATGCTAATTCGTTCTATTTAATTTAACTTACTTCAGTGGGTAAACTCCCATCGAGTAATTTAGAGCTCTACTGACTGAAACGTCTTAATTAGATAAAGTGCGTCTAAGTGGCTGTCACTTTTTTGGAAATATGGATCTATTAAAGTTTGCAGCTTTTGGTTAAACTCATCTTCTTTTCAGAAAAAAAAACATTTTAAGGACTCTAGGTTTGCTCTGAGAATTATTTGGATGTGTTAATTCATAATTCTAAGAACATGAATTCTAATAAATCCTGGTTGAGCAATCTAATCTAATCTAAACTCACTTCATTTGTCAATTAGGAACTTTACAGAGAAAGTGTCAGCACAGCCAAATCAATATCAAAACACATGCATACACATCTGATCGATTAAAAGGTCAACACCGAAATACATACGATTGGTTAGGATTACTAAAATACTTTCCCTTTAGTCTGATCCACAGTCACTTTAACCGTGGCTTAGCATTTAGCAGGCCAATTTAGGAGGGGAGGAAGCTAGCTAATTTTCTGAGACATGACAGCAACTTGTTGCTTAAAGAGGGTCATTTTTCTAAAAGCGGGCCTACATTCATTATTAAAAAAAATGTGGTGTGGTCCCTAGCCTGGCCTACCAGACTCGCCCTCTGTTTAATTCTAGAACTAGTCTGGTTACTCACAGGCAGAGAGGCACATGAGGGGCGGGACTAGCCAGCTCAAAAATAACCAATCAAAAATGAACAATCAATGATGAACAACAGTTTGCTTCAAGACCTGCAGAAAGAGAAAAACAAACCCAAAAAAAATAAAGGGGGACACAACAATACAACTAGAGCAAACTATCACTGCCTCAACCTGGAAATCAACATTGTTTTACTGAACAATCACACAATAATAAATCACAGTGCATTTAGTGGCAACCACAGCCTTAAGAAATGTGTTGAAAATGCCCAAGTCCATACTTATGAGAGCACCATGTGAGCACCTGTGTGCGTACACGTGCTTGTATATGTAAGGTTTATCTATAGGACCATCCAATAGAGAGTGTGAGGGGCCACAGACCTGCCCCCCAAAGATGTGTAGGGGATGGAGGGAGCTCCAAGTACCAGAGATCCAGGAGCTGTCCCAGAGCGCAGGGACCCCAGGGAGACTGCACAATGGGTACAACCATCACCAGTTCCCAGAGTTCACCCCTTTCTGCCGGGGGTGATGATGAGCAGCAACCCTCGCCCAACAATGAGCAAAACATCCCATCACCCCAGACCCCAACATGACAGCCAACTTCCCCATCTAGCCTCAAGCCCCGGGAAGCCAAGCAGCAACAGAGGTGTGCTAAAACCCCTGGTCTCCCTCCGCCTGCTCCAATACAGTGTTAGTGCATGTCGATGAGGTGTGTTCTATGGCTGTGGTGAGAAGGCAGTGCAGGCATCGTCTGGCCAACACCAACTGGTGTAACCATACAACCCCACTTCCCCCCACAGCCCGCTGTGCCTAACTGCAGTTTAAAATTGGGAGTAGGCACCGGCACTCGGGATGAGTATGAAAGATTGCCTTGCCAAATGCCGTAGAGTGTGCTCACTCCCAATGCCCTAAGTGTGTGTTTGCATGGAATGTCGGTGGTGGAATTCTTTAAGGTGCAAATAAAATTGGGGGGGCAGGCTGCCACAGGAATTGGATTCATACCTGCACCCCTGACTTGCTCACCCCCCAAGGTCCTATATGCATGATTGTGTGATGATGTGAAGGAGCAGGAGGAGAAAAATGTATGGGGATAGGAGGAATGGCTGGTTGGCCTTAGCCCTCCAGGGAGCCAGCTCCCCCACTGGCCCCAATAGGCACCTCTGTGGCCCAAAATGCGTAATGTTTATTTGGCTGCAAAGTAAAACACACTTCATAGATATGTATTTTTTGCACTTTACTTGTCTTTTTTACAAAGTAAAACAAGATGCAGGATAAACATCTTGCTGTATGTTGATAGTCAATAAATATAGAAATGTATGTACAAATACGTGTTTCTTCTACTCATTTCAAATTCCTCATGAAAACTTTCTTTAATATACTGCAAAACGTTTTTTGAAGTAATGCAAAAAGTTATTTTCCCTGGTAACTAGTTACTTTTACAAAATAGTAACTGTAACTAACTCAGTTAGTTTTTTGAGCAAGTAGTGAGTAACTATAACTAATTACTTTTTCAAAGTAATGTTCCCAACACTGTTTAGAACAGAGGAAAGAGCCACAGCAAACTCCGCCGCTGTGTTAGTTGCTCATGAGAAACTCAGTGTCGTGGTATGGGACGTACGCTGCTCAGCGCTCATTGGCTCAGTTAGAATTCTCAGTGGGTGAGGTTATTGGAATATGATAGTTCCTAGACTCATTGTTTCCCATAAGGAAGCATGGGGCTGGTTGGTCAGGCTAGTGGTCTCTATACGAATGAATGCCTTGTGAGTCGTTTTCTGTAAAAAGAAGGAAAATTAAAACTGCAAGCAGCGTCGTTCGGCCCTCGCAGTGAAGCTGCTCGTCCTCCGTCCGCACCCCCTCTGCTCTATCCCCAACGCTCTCCAAACCCAGCTCCGCGCCGCTCCGTCCTGGCCGGCAGCCAGGGGCACCAGGGCACGTCTGGCAGAACAGAAACGTCAACCACCCCGACACCAGAAACCGTGAACGGCCTCCTCGTCCACACCTCACCCTGACTCAGCAT
>SSNQ01000562.1:2545269-2555630 GCA_006942095.1 Nothobranchius kuhntae
CGCTGCTCGGGCCTAATAAACGGAGCAGATACAATAGGCCTTCGCAGCTTCACTGCTCGGGCCTAAAAATAAACGGAGCAGATACAATAGGCCTTCGCAGCTTCACTGCTCGGGCCTAAAAAACAAGCATCTAGTGCTTCTGTTTCAGGAAGTAGAACTTAGCTGGAGGAGTGTGTGTGTGTGTGTGGGGGGGGGGGGGGGGGGGGGGGGGGGGGGGGGGGCAGAAACCGGCAGGATTTCAAATCTTACTCATTAAGACTCATGATGTTCAGAAACCTTGCCTCTGACGGGCTGACAGCAACACAACTCTTCCACTGCTTCCGTTCACTCTGCAACATTGAGGATTTAACTTCACTAATAACACAAGCCTGAAGGAGTTCTGCCATGTTGTGGAGTTGCTAATGCTAACGGCTACCCTCCTCTGCTCTCTCCTAGCTGCAAAAATCAACACAGCCTTCTACGTTTGAGAACCTAGATGGCTGAGTCCAGGAATGCTAATTTACAGTGTGACGTAGATCTGTGTTACAGTGTGACGTAGATCTGTGTGGCATTTTCTAACCCAAGATTTTCCTCGTCCATTTTCTATTGGAAGCTAATGCAGGAAATAGAGGTAGTTGACAATAATTAATGCTCAGCCTCCATTTGTAACTCATTGTGACTGATCAGATTTAAAAAAAAAAACAAGCATTATACATTTATCAGTGAACCTCTGCTTTTATCTTAAACATGCTAATACACTTTCCCTACTTTTTGCTTTAAATCCCTAAAATGTATTTATTGCTTCTCATCTGTGCCTTGCCTGTAAATAAATGTTAGCTCAGTGATGTTTGCACTTTCAGACCAAAGTCAGTCTCAGTTTGTTACAAGAGGAAACTTTTCCAACATTTTTTAAGTAAACATACAGAAGTACCTAAATAACATCTTGCAATATATATTTCTGCAAGCTATGATCATCTAACCTTCATTCATACCCTGCAATTTTATCCTGATGTTGCAGGGAAAAGCTGTCGGAAAGTGAACCCTCATTTGGCCCTTCACTCTAACCTCCTGAAATGTCAATTTCACTCCTTTCTTTCATTGACAGCCCTGTAATCTTAACGTTTTTTTTTTCTTTTTTCTTTTTTCTCCCTAGATCAATATCTATTTGATCAAAAGAAAGGTAAGGGATGATGTGTTTTGAGGATACCGGAGCTGAGGATGGTAAAATGTCCCTATCCCTATCTGTCAAAGGACAAAGAAGATCAAAGAGACTACCATGGAGTGCTACTACAAAATACCTGGAGTGGATTGCATTCAGTTATGTGAAACTGATGCTGAGTGTGTCACCAAGCGCAAGACATCCATGCAATCAGGTGGTTATAAAAAGAGTTGTGCTTTCCAAGAAAAATCTCGTGCATTTTCCCTTTCATCTGGAAATGAGAAGAGAGCATCAATTTTGATTTTCTCCAGTCGAAGCCTGAAAAATAAACGATGTAATGATGCTTCATTTATGACTTATAATAATTTTATCATAATTTAGAGGAGAAAGCAGCCAGATGTCTAACATTTCGAGGTTGAACCTCAAATCTGGGAACAAACTCCTGTTTTCAGAAAAAAAGATGTAATAGCTGTCAGAGGAGAGTCGCTGACTTCAAAGGAGGTAGTGGTTGGAAATGTGAGCTGGCCATTGCCTCGTGACACGAACAAATCCATGACAGATCAAGAGCAATCGTATGGGCAGGAACTCTAAGAAAGGAATTTCAGTGAAACTCAGAGAAGCCCTTGAGTTTTTTGAAGGAAAGGGGATGTTTCTGTTGAAGGGCAAGGTGAGGTCTCATACATCTAAAATGTATCCTAGTTCTGGGAAGTTTCATATTTCCTGGTCAATGAGTAGCAGCCGACTCCCATCGAAGATCCAACAAACCTTTGATCTGGTACTTTTTGGGTGAGCATGAATGTAATTTGCAAATAAAATTAACCTGAGCCTTATAAAGTCCTAAATGTGTTTCAATTAAAATCCTGGCCGTAATGGTTCAAGAGGAGAAAAAAAACAAGTGAGCCAAATGACCTTGGGACATTGCAATAACAACATTTTTGCCTTTTGCATTTAATTGTGGAAAAACAAAACCCACATATGAGCCCATAATTCAAGAATGACATGTATAATTTCTACAGTATGCCCAAACTGTCATCAGACCTTAATGTCACCAACGTTTCAGCTAAAATTGTTAAAAAGCAGTCAAAGCTACACATTATTCTAAACTAAATAATTGGTCATATGTGAGTGTTTGTTAACTGAAACTTCATAAAAGCTTTGTGTAGTGTATGTGAGTGTGTCTGTTTGCACCAACTGTGTACATAAAAGCAGGCCATGGCATGATGACACCAATGGGCGTGACAGTGCAACACCCAATGTGGCATGAGGCAAGTCACCTCCAGTGTATCACAGCTTGGCTCTCATCACCATGCAATTCTCCCAATGTAGACTTCAAGAACATTGCCAGTCTGGGATCCTAGCATGTTGAATGTTTCACTTCTCAATCGGGTCGGTGGATTTTGTAAAGCACGCACGGGATTTTAGATGAACACTCATTTGGAATCTGTGTCAGGATGGTTTCCCTTTCTATGTTACATATTTTGCAGGAATGTGCGCCAAACAGGGTGGTAAAAACTTCCAATTTCCCATTTGCTTTAATGCTGGATTTCAGGAAGGAACTTACACTGCTGCTGTGCTGTAGATTATAGTTGAAGGAATGAGGTCATGTTGTATCAGACGGAAGCTTGATCCCTATGGCTGCTATTTGAAAGGAAGCCTAGCCAGTTAAATGTGGGACATAAACACATGCGGTCGCTGCCTCCAGTAAAACCTACTTGACACAAGGTTGCATCCAGGGGATAAAAATTAGACTATGCGTTTGCTCTGTAGGGTTGGGTGGATGATCCAGGACTGATCCAATATTTGGACGGATTCAGGGGAGGCCAAATAGTATAATCTGAGGATGTAGGGCGACAGATTATTGAAAGTTGGTAAACCTGATGTAGAAAGGGTTACACAGATTAACTCTGATGCTGCTGTTGGTGCAGGAATTTGCTACAATCTGTTCAGCCACCGTATTGAGCTAAATCTCAAATTTGCCTCAAAAGTACTATCTGTAGGCTACACTTTATCTTATGTGCAAAAACAAATGGTCATACGCAGGGATGTCTATTATCAGTCTACTATTAATAATGGCAGATTTCGGCATTAAAATGTTATATCGTAAATATATGCAGAGGTGGAAAGTAACAAATTACATTTACTCATGTTACTGTAATTGAGTAGCTTTTCGTGTATTTATACTTTTTAAGTCGTTTTAAAATCTGTACTTTTACTTTAATTTGAGTATGTTTTTTAAAAAGAACTGTAATTTGCTACATTTTAAATCATATCCGTTACTGAGTTAAAATAAATTGTAGGCTTAATAAATTAAAAATATAGCATGTCGCAGCGTCGGAACAGAAAGACACCTGGAGGGTGTACACTTTTAATAATGAGGACAAACAGCCATTTTTATCGCAGTTTTGCTCAAAAACATCAGTTCGGTCCCTGTGATCCACTTGCTGTTTACCTCCTCTCTCCCTCCTCATCTGTGGGTTGGAACCCGCACCTTTGTGCACCGGTGTTACATCATCGGAATTCTGCTCAGTTCAGTAGCCGGACTCGGTTCCGTGTTTGAAATGTGTTTCCCTACTGCTCCACACGGAAGCGGCAACATAACGTTTAGTGCTCACAACAAGCGGATTCTCAGCAGAGCTCACAGAAGACCTGCAGGCCTCTGTGAGATAAAACATCCTGATACCGTTTCAGTTATAAACATTGTGCTCCATCCCTGTGTTTGAACTCAGAAGATGCTTCTTGATGCCACAGATATGTGATGGTTTAGCTTGTTTCTTTACTTTACTCCAGAATAAAAGATTAAATTATTACTAAAACAGTTCAGTGTAGTTAGATTAATCATTCAAAAGATTCTAACATGCTGCAGTGTGTGTGTGTGTGCGTGTGTGTGTGTGTGTGTGTGTGTGTGTGTGTGTGTGTGTGTGTGTGTGTGTGTGTGTGTGCGCACGAGTGTATTGTGAACTGGCGTTGTGATTTTGCGCTACTTAGATGTAGCCATCCTTACGCTGACAAAAATGTAACTAAGCAACTTTTACTTTGAGTACATTTTATTTACAATACTTTTTACTTTTACTTGAGTAAAAATTTAGGCAAGTACTTTTACTTGTACTTGAGTAAAAACTTATCAAAGTATTGGTACTCGTACTTAAGTGGGAAATTTAATACTCTTTCCACCTCTGAATATATGTATGGGTTTTCAATATTTTAATGACACAACTTTTTACATACCATGCACATATTATACCCCAAACTCTAGTTATTTCTCCTCTTTCTCAAAATGTCAAAATATGACAGATCTGGGGTAAAGTTTTTCAGATATTTTAGTTTAGCAGGAACAAGTAGAAATTTGCCATGATGTCCTCACAGTACGCATCTATGTGTAGCTAGCCAGCTCACAAACGACTAAAACAAACACAATAATCTTCACCCAAGGCTTGCTTTACTTATCTGAAGACTTTTATAAATGTTTTATCACCATAACGGCAAAAAAACTGAAAAAAATATACATTACTAACTAATATTTTGTCAAGCAATTGACTTTGCTTTTCAACCATACTTCTGTCATGTTTCATGATTTGCATCTGACAATTATTCAGAATAAAACCTTTTGACTGGTCCATTGTTTGCTCTGTCCTACTATCACCAACAAACAAGGCACCAACATAAACTTCTTCACCTTTTTCTGGTTAAGAACCTTGGGTTTAGACTTGGAGGACCTGACTCTTATCCCAACTGCTTTATACTTAGCTGCAAATTGCCCCGCTGCAAACTGAAGGTCAATGGTTGGAAATACCAACACTATCATGTCACCTGCAAGGAGCAGAAAGCAGACTTTAAAACTGATAAAGGTTTTGGATCCCCCAGAAACTGCAGAACAGTGTCACATGGTGAGTTTCATCTCATCCTTGGATAAGAAGAAAGAAACAAATGGATGAATACATGGGTTGGTTGAAACTGTAAATTCCCCACAGAGACCACATGTGTTTTATGATGACTGCTTGATATCTTTAAATGAGAAGCCCTGCTAGCTAACTCATTGCTTAAACAAATTTAAAAAAGGAACATTATTCTATCAGATTTGGCTCACATGGCAGAAGTCCTTTTTATCCATGACAGATTTAAAACAATGCAATTTGTTTATACGGTTTAATAACTTTTCGAATATCATCTGTAATTTTTCTGCTGGTATTAGTTATACCCGAAGCCTTATTTAGGAACCATTTCCAGACGTTGTATGGTACCGTCAGGAACAGCTTTCACATATCAAGTAGAGTAACATAAAAATCATAATTGCTGAATATATGCAAATTACATCAATCTACAACCATTAGTGAAACAATTCATCTTTGGCAATCACTAAAACAATTTTATCACAATCTTTACAAATGGATGAGTATTCACTATACGCTCTAATTAGATCATAAATTGTCTGAGCACATTGATATGCTAAGTTTTGAAGGATTTGACACCCCAAAACAAAAACAAAAACAAATAAATAAATAAACAAAAACAAAACAAAAGCCAGCTAGAAATTATGAAGTGACATCAACGAGACATCAGTGGCACAGGGAGCCATTTGTTGAGAAAAAAGCTGAATATGTGTTCTTTCCTGTCATACAGTAATGCATTATTTCACAAAAGGTTGGAGGCTGCAGACATGTCATCAGACAATCAGGATCTGAAATGAAAGCACAGTTTTTGAACTTTCCAGAGTTTGGGCACAATCAGTACCTGATTTAATTAATTCCTTGATAGGTACCAGTGCTGTGAGAGACCAAATGTCTTATGTTGTTGTATTTTGTCAGTATTGTGACATTTGAGTGGAGTTCTGGGAGGACAGCACGGTGAATGCTAGAGTGGGAAGGTGACAAGAAAGATGACAACTACTGTACGAAAGCAACAATGTCCAAATAAACTCTGTCATTATTGTGACAAGGAATATTTGGTAAATGTCAGAAATGTGGCACTGCCGGAAAAAACTAAAATCCCATTCTGATTTCACTTCACATTCCACTGCATGAACTAAGTGAGGAATGCAACTGAAATGGTTGCAAATTTTGCACATTTATGTAAATGGAGAATATCATCATCATCATGTTTTTATAAAGCACTTTAAAAAAGCATGGCAGCTGACTAAGTGCTGCACAAAGAGCACATAGAATATAGAACAGAGATAAAATTCTAACTGTAAAAGGCAGTCAAACACTTAAAACAAGCAAAACATCATTGGTAAGATATAAGTAAGAGATTTAAAAACACATAATAAAAGTTAAATAAATATTGGGGAAAATGCATTGAAATCAGATTTAATTCAGGCCAGGTCTGCAAAAACAGGCAGGTCAACTACACTTAATGTGTACCTGGTTATTTGCATCAAGGGGCTTTATGAAAGAGTGACATTATTCGAGTAAGGGGCAGAGAAAAATACATAATCCGCTACTATCCTGTGGTAAATATATCTGTGCATCTGTATAAAAATGTGGTTGTAACAGAGAGCAATGACAACCACATAAAATGTGGTAGAAGATCATTTGAATCTGATGAAAGTGTTTAGAAAAGAAGATACTAAGCACAGTAGCCCCTAGAGCTTGCTTGTATAGCAAAATGGAAGTTTATTTTTTTATTGTTTTGGTTGTTTTTGAATAAAATGCTACTCTTTTTATGAGCAAAACAATCTAAACCATAAGGGGATGTACAGATGATTCTGTTTCAAAATGTGTTCAGAGGCATCAAGAACAACAGAATTCCCAAAAAGCCTGTTCCTCCTTTTTTATGAGGTATGAAGGCTTTCCCCTTGTAATCCCACTCTCTCTAACTTGCCTCTATGTTCCCTCTTTGGGTTCTGATCAAAGAACTGAGACTGAGTAGCTTTATAAAGAAAAAAAGATAAATTCTCCATATTTTTTTGTGCGTGCATGAGAATTTTTTTTTTTTCCTGAGGTGTAAAGGAAAACCAGGCTGTAGTGCAAGTCTTCATCAAAGCATGCTTTACAGACTACATGTAGGTTAGAAACAGGGAGAAAGATGAAAGTTAGTTCATACGAACCAGTGTGAAATAGGACATAATTGAACATAATGGTGATAATTGGTGTCTTCGTTCGGCACCTCTTACTCCATTATGACTTCCAACACTACAGGACTCATAAGAGTTGAACAAACAGTTGTATAAAATTAAGTGGTGTCACCAAGTCTGTAAAATGCATCCCTGGAAATGCAACACAAAATAATCCATTTCAACAATTATCCTGTCCATCCATCAGTGTGCTCATCCATCTTTCCCAGTTTACCTAAGAAACAGTAACTGTATCTGCTAGCGTTGCAGAAGTCTTCCTTAAGAGGAACATTTCCAGCTCCACTTGGGAGATGTGAATCACTCTCAGGCTTCACAGAGAAATACTTCCCTATAAAACCCACTCCCTTATCTCCTGTACCACTTTTTTATTCAGTGGGGATGAGGGAAGCTGGGGTCTCTAGCAGTTTCTGGCAAGAAGCAGGGGACAACTGGGACATGTCTCCAGTCCATCACATAGCCATACAGGGACAAACAGGAACAGGATACAATCAGTCACACTCCTTCCCACATAGGATCAATGTGGTCACCAATCACGCAGTCGGCGTGTAGGCATGTATAAATGGATGTATAGACATATACACACTAATATGTGAATGCAATTTTAATTTATATAGATACTAACATGTTTTTTAACTATTTGGCTTTGTAGCTTATTTGTTTGTATTGAAATGTTGCAAAGCACTTTGCATTGTCATGCATAAAATTTGCTGAATGAATAAAGTTTTGATTGATTTAGTGCATTTGGTCTGTGGGAAGATGACAGAGTACCTGTCGAAAACCCACGCATGCATGTGAAGATCATGCTAGCTCGTGCAACTATATATTTACTTGTGTAAAATATGCAAACCTGCAACATTTCTTATACTTCTGCATCTGCACAGCTACAGACGTGCAATGCCTCAATGCTTTGGCACAAGGGCTCTCAGAGGCTGACGGAGACATGCTCAACTATTTCACTATCCATTGAGACCACAAGCTTGTGATTGACAGCAGCAGCTCAGGATGTATAGCGGGTTGTTCAGTAATTAGAAGCTTGCAGGTTCGATCCCGGCTCCGACCAGAAAATGCTGCTGCTGTGTTATTGGGCAAGACACTTAACCTGCCTTACCTGCTGGTGGTGGTCGGAAGGACAGGTGGTGCCAGTGTTCGGCAGACCTCACCTCTGTCAGTGTGCCCCAGGGCAGCTGTGGCTACATCGTAGCTCATCCCCATCAGTGTGTGAACAGGTAGGTAAGCCAGCTTTATTTACAGAGCACATTTCAAACAGAGGCAATTCAATTGTGCTTTACAATTATCAGGACATGATATTAAAACGCATGAAAACACAAATTAAAATACACACATGGAATTACAGTTTAGAGCTAAAGGAGAAGACAAAGTTACAGCGCAGATTACAGTAGAGACGACGCATGATAAGAAGCAATTCATTTAAAGGCTGATGAGTACATTAGATTAGATTAGATTAAGTTTATTTGTAAAGGGACAGTGCATATTAATGGATATATATATATAATTATACATATGTAAATATGCAAGATTATAGCCACGGGTAATTTCCATATTTAGTCCCTCAGCAGGTTGATAGCTGCTACACATGTGTGAATACAAACAATCAGGAAAACAAATACAAAACAACGTTGTGATCCTAAAATTAGACTAAAAAAATAGATACAAAAAATTTCATAATACACCCTAATTTGTTAAATTAACTGCTTCTGTTTACCCAGTATTAAAACTTAAAAAAGTACCCGCACAAGTTAAAATTTTCCACATATAAAATATAATTGTACACCATTTAGCTGCAAGACAATATTATAGACCCTACCTCAGTGGAAAAACACTCTTTACCTTATCCTTAAATTTAGTGTTATATATTCTGTTTATGTTTGATTGTGTAAACAGATTTGAGTATCTAATATCCACAATTTGAGTTCTTTGCTAAAAGAATTCACAGTATTAAGTTCACGGATCGCTGTTGGAATTGTATTCCATGTTCTTGAGGCGTGATATGAAAACACCGTCTGTCCAAAGGTGCTTCTTCTGAAGGGGATCAGACAGTCACCCCTGGAACTCGCCCTGGTCGATATATTGTCTTTTCCTTTTTGTTTAATGTAGTCTTGTAATGGGATTGGGGCCAATCCATGTAATATTTTAAACTTAAGTATTGAATCTGTATATCTAATCATGTTTTTCCAGCTCGGTATTCGGTATTTTTCAAGAATTCTGCAATGATGATGTGCTCAGGGTTTTTAGTTTTGTTTTAAACAACACTAGGGTTGGGGAACATCTGAGGTCATGGGGAAGCTGATTCCATATGTGAGCAGCATAGTAACTAAATGCATCTCCACCATGTTTTGTTTTGACCCCGTGATTCTAGATGGATGACTGATTGTGTTCAATTCAATTCAAATTCAAAAATACTTTATTAATCCCAGAGGGAAATTGATTGCTGTAGTAGCTCAGAATAATAATAATAATAAACTCATCAAAGAGTTGTTGTATATTACAATGGCTGTTGGCAGGAAGGATCTCCAGTAGCGGTCAGCGTTGCAGCGAAACTGAAGAAGCCTCTGACTGAAGACACTCTTCCGTTGTCGGACAGTCTTGTGAAGAGAATGCTCAAGGTTGTCCATAATTTTCTTGATTCTCTGGAGAATCCTTCTTTGCATTATCTCCTCCAGTGGTTCCACAGTCGTCCCCAGAACAGAACCAGCCTTTTTTATTAGGCTGTTGAGCCTTTTCAGGTCCCTGCTTCTGATGCTGCTACCCCAACAGACGATGGCTGAAGAGATTACACTCTCAACAACAGACTTGTAGAAGATCTGCAGCATCTTGCTACAGACATTGAAGGGCCTAAGCATCCTCAAGAAGTGCAGTCTGCTGTGTCCCTTCTTGTAAACGGCTTCGCTGTTCTTTCTCCAGTCTAGTCTGTTGTCCAGATGAACTCCAAGGTATTTGTATTCCTCAACGACCTCCACTTCTTCTCCCATGATGGAAACAGTGTTTGACTTCACCCAGTTTCTAAAATCATCTCCTTTGTCTTGTTCACGTTCAAGGTCAGATGATTGTTGTGCAGGTTTGTAGAACCCTAAGACGGTGCTATACAAATACAGGCCATTTACCATTCATCAGGATGCTGCTTCATTTAAATTT
>SSNQ01000562.1:2555640-2607398 GCA_006942095.1 Nothobranchius kuhntae
ACAAGAGATTAAAGCATGTCTCACGGAAAAAGTCTAACAATATGATAGTTTATTCCCCTGTGACTGAAGAGTACAAAGATACGTGGATGGAACTGACGAGAAACGTGGGTTTAGAGATGTGGATCTCATAAAGACATGGAGGAGATGAAGGAACAAAATCATCTGTGTTAAAAAGTCTCTGAAATACATTAAAACATTGTAAACATAGTAAATACACTATCTTGGATTGGATACATGACTGTAATGGTGGCAGTGTTCAGCTGTTATATAAGAAAGCGACATGAGTAGAGAAAGCTTTTCCAATATTTATTCAAACTGTGTCACATGTAACAGAATCATCCATCTTAACTACTCATTCACTTCTTCTCTCCTACCTATCTCCTAGTGGTAGACACAACAGGCAGCATTCTCCAGAAAAGTGCTACACCCTCTGTTTTCCTGGCGAGGAATTGCATTGCAACATTCTCCAGGTGATGGAGAAATCTGAAGGGAAAACATCTCCATCAATGCATGTCTGTGACTCCACACTTGAGCGGGCTTAAAGGTGAGGCAAGAGTGTTACCAACTGTGCCACCACGCAGGGAAAATTCAGGATCTATCTTTTGAAGTTAAACAAGCCAATTGATGATCATAAACTGAGCTATGATAAAAAGCCCGAAAGCCGAGATAGCTAAACGTTTAAGTGTTTCAAACAACTAGTAATATTGGCTCCAAATGGAATCTACTTGAAACAAAATTGCAACTGAGAATATTTTGAGAACCACTGTGGAATCTGAAGTGGACGATGAGTAACCATTATGCTAGTTGCTACTTTAAACCAGTATCTCACTGGAATGTGATTGCTGTTATTCTTTGTTGAGTTTTATAAATATTTTTAAACACCTGTAAGGGTTCCCCGTTATGCCACTTAAGTGCTTTTACTGTTGCATAACTGGCTTTCAACATTTTGCCAATTACTCGTAATCATTCTCTCTAATAGTCACTGAGTTGTCTTTACTCATGGAATCCTTTAAAGACAACTTCTCAATTTTTGTTTTCATCCATCAGTAATACAATAAACATGAGACCACTTTGGAAAGTATTGATAATCAAACTGCATACAGAATTATACATTCAGATAAAATGAAGACACTCTGTGACAAAACTGCAAACAGAAATTGTGCAAGACAGCCAGAATTTGTTTGCAGTTTCACTGTATCCAACATGACCTATCAAAATGTGAATTTGTTTCTAAGGTATTGTACGTACCAACTCAGTGTTTTTTTTTAACATTAGCATTTTTTCCCTTGTAATTTTGTCTCTATCACCAAAGTTTTAAGCCTGTTTCACACTAAATGCGGTATGGAGGCAGTCCACTTTCCATACAGCTTCCAGACAGACTGTCATTCACACAGAATATGGTTTGTGTGTTGAACGTATCTGGATATCTGCTCCCATTAGAGCATCAAATGATGAGAAATGTTATATAAAACATTTAAAAATATACCTGTAAATATAACGTGAACTATCCTACACTGAGAATTGATGTCTGTCATTAACAATAAAACAAAAGCCGGCAAAAATAACACCTCACTGTTTTATTTTGAAATATATCCAATGCACTATGCTAAAACGTGTCACTTCCTGTCTGGCTCTTGTAATTGCTTCAACTTCATGACAATCCGCATGCAGCATCTGGAAAAAATAGACTCCATGTGGAGTGTTTACAGAGCTCCGTATCTGGAGCTGCACCGCAGCCGGTGTGAACGCTCTGATTCGACTCTGATTCAATGTGGAAGTCGAACGGAAACCAGACCGCTCACTTGGTGTGAAAGATGCTTTACAGCCCTGTGAGATACTGATTTAAGTTGTGCAAAAGGTGAAAAACAATTAGAAGATCTGATCTAATTAACTTCTAATTAGTTTTCAGTTGCCATTAGACACCAGACTGCATGGAACCGCAGACTGCACCTTTCAACCAGTTGAGAATTTAGCCTATTTACTGTTTTTTTTCCTTCTCTTTTCTTTCGGTGGAGCCTCATGGAAAGTTCTGGGTCTACTCTGAGACTGTCCAGCTTGACATGCTAAAAATCCCTCCAGTCTGATGTGAAGAAACGTGCAGGGTGTCCCGAGTGTCTTTCTTTATATTTAAAAATGAGCTCTATCATCCTTCAGGAAAAATGTATTTATTCTTTTAGACACTGTTAATGACTCTGATGATGCAGTGGGATTAGAACATCGATCAGAGAGTAAATCCAAAAGCTTGACATCCAAATTGAGTCTGTTTTTATTCTGGCAGTCAGTTACTGCATTATAGGGCTGGGCGATATGACGATTTTAGACCGTTTTACGATGTACACATCTGACGGTCTGTCATTTTTGAGAGACCTTTTTATCACGATTCACAGCTCTGCTGTTGAAATTCTGCCTCTGAATGAAAAGGGAACTTACCTCAGGCGAATGACACGCCTTTGTTTGACCCTTAACCAATGAGAGTGAGTCATAGTAATATATTAGTGCCCCGCTTGTTTTCACCTGTGTGTGAACAAACATGGCTTCGGCCGTGGCTGAGAGCGACAACGAGGTTTTCGTTCCGAAGAGGAATGCCTCGTCCGTTATATGGAACTGGTTTGGTTTTTCACCAGATGACAAAGAGCAGCGAAACGTCATTTGCAAAGTTTGCAAGGAGAGCGTCAAGGCAAGTGATGGCAACACCACAAACTTGTTTAATCACTTGAAAAGAAGGCATCCCAAACAATGCAATTAGAGCCAGCTGGCAGCTAAAGCTAAAAAGCCTGCGGCTGCAGCGGCTAGTGCTTCTTCCAGGCAGCAAACGCTAACAGAAACACTCACAAAACTCACTCCTTACGACAGAGACAGCAGACGATGGAACAGTGTGACAGATGCAGTGACGTACCACTTGGTTAAAGATTTGTGTCCCGTGCGAACAGTAGGAGTGGGATTTAAGAAAATGATAAAAGCATTGGATCTGCGTGTAACGTTATGAAGTTCATAATTTTCAGCTCCACACAGCTGCCCCTGTACACAGTAACACCCGTGTAGAAAATGCCAAGGTCGGGTGTTCCTCAGACTGTTTACATTCCAGGAGAAGAGCCAGAAGAAGAAGAACGCTTTTCAATAATCAAAGTACTTAATTTGTGATTAAAGCTAATCGAAACAGATGTTGATCAATAATAATCAAGTGAATGATCTGTGGAATAAAGATGTCATGATTTATGTGTTTAATGAAAACAGGACTACTGCACAGACAGACTGACCCTCATCTCCATAGAAACGCATGACACATTGTTCCCACCAATCAGAGCTTTCGGCTGCCGTAAGAGAATCTGGCTTGTTGAATTAAAGTGTCCAATCCCGTTTACTAAAACTTATCAACAATTCAGAGATATAAAACAAGGCAACGCCATTTTAAGCTCAGTTCCATTTTGACTTCAGTTCTGTTCAGTTGGAACATGACATCTTTATTCCACAGATCATTCACTTGATTATTATTGATCAACATCTGTTTCGATTAGCTTTAATCACAATTAAGTACTTTGATTATTGAAAAGCGTTCTTCTTCTCCTTCTGGCTCTTCTCCTGGAATGTAAACAGTCTAAGGAACACCCGACCTTGGCGTTTTCTACACGGGTGTTACTGTGTACAGGGGCAGCTGTGTGGAGCTGAAAATTATGAACTTCATAACGTTACACACGCTACGAGTTTTCCAGCCGCAAGTATTTTTCGAGCACCGTCATTCCACGCATGTACGCTGAATGCAAAGTGAGAGTTGCAGAAAATATTCAGAATGTGCAGTTTTTTGCTACCACAAGCGATCTCTGGTCCAGCCGCACATCAGAGCCATATTTGAGGTTAACTATCCACTACATGAGCATCTGGGAGCTACATATTATTTTGAACAATACAGTTAGCACTGTGTTGATTATCTCTAATATGAATAAATGTTTGTTTATTCAATGTTTCTCTTCTTTAATACGCAATTGAAGTTATGCTATTCATGGATAAAAAATCGTGATAAAATCGAAATCGTGATAAAATCGAAATCATGATAAAATATGGGAAAAATCGTGATATTCTATTTTTGCCATATCGCCCAGCCCTACCGCATCAATAAAACTATTTCGCAACGGCTCAAATTTCTATGTATCAAATGCTACAACCTCCTTAACACATTTTGTAGCAAACCTAATGGACACCGCTAAATAGTAACCTTTAGATCACATGTGTCAGACACAATGCATGGCAATTATGTCAGTAGTGCAGTGACAGTATTTCACCACTAGGTCACAATGTATCCACATTTGTGTTTCATTAATGCAACAAGAGAAATCAACTGTCCACAAACAATCCCAAAATGTCCAGGAAGAGACGGATCGACTCAGAAGGAAGGTGTTTCAGCAAAGATGGAACATGTTGATGCTTCAAGGAGAAAAACCGGAATATCTTTACAGTTATTAGCATCCATGCTACTAGCATCAGCGTCTGCAACGTTACTTCCTCTGCCTCGGACAAACTGAGAACACTCCTCAAACTCAGCAAGTTGACTCAGAAATTAGCCGACTTTGAAGCCCAGAAATGGATTTTAACTGCTCACTAATCTGCTGCTGACAGAGAAACTCACCGACCAACTTCCAGACCGAGATGATTTAGCTCCAGTCAGTCTGACTCTGTAGCTGCTGTAGTTTTTATCTCTCCTCCCCGACACTCTGACCAACAGTGTGGTCCAGATGTTCTCCATGTTCAGCAGCACAAACCTGTGTGAGCACCTGTTGTCTGTGATGAAGATGAACAGAACAACACAGCTCCTTCCTCAGCTCAGAGCCAACCCCACAGGTGCAGGAGTCTGGCTGGAACAGGTGAGCATCACAGTGAATCAGAGAAGAGCTGTTACGGCTGCAGCCGTTTTGGAGCCCAGTGGTGTGCTGTGCGCCATTCCCTGTGCAGCAGTGCAGCACCACGGACAGCTACGCCTTGGGACTGCTGTCCTTCATTCAGGACCATGGACAGCGCCGGAGCGGCAGTTGGCCAGCCGGGGCTTCTCATCTCATCAGCCGGCCCTTTAAAAGCGGCCAGCTGGAGCTCATCAGGGGAGAGAAATGTTTGGAGTTGCAGAGGCAACGTGTGTTCTCTCCCCGTTGGCAGTTACCAGAGATATTGTGGTTAATACCAGGTTGTGGTTTGCTTCTTGTGAAGAAGCAGCTTTAGAACCTTTTGTGTTTGGGATATTCGCAGTTAAGCGGTAGTTTTTGGTTTTGGTGTGTCTGCTAGACCATCTTGTGGTTTAAATTACCAGGTGGGGATTATTCCCCTTTTGAAGTCTCAGTTTCCTGAGCTATTTTTGTTGTTTGGGTAACTTAAGTTAATTCAGTATTTGGTTTTGTCTTTTAGACAAACCTTATTTAATTTAAGGGTGAGATTTTTCCCCTTTTGAGTTTAATTCCCTTTTTTTTAACTAAAGGAGATTTATTTAGGATTTAGAGTGGTTGGTCCTCTGGACATTTTCAGTTATTCATTTAAACTTAGTTTGGTAAGGGTTTTTGGCCCTTCTTTTGGTACTTTCTCTTTGTAATAAAATCTTTGAAATTACAAGGACACTTTGAGTTTGGTTTTGCTTGGTCAAGCCTTTTTCTCCCCAACGAGGGTCACTTTTGTTAGACTGGTCCATCTTATGTTTATTCCCCTCACCTTCCTAGCTGAGCCCATAGAGGGGTGTAACAAGAGCAAACTGAGCTCCAATGACTGGTTTTATGGACTTTTTCTGCTCCAAAGCATGAAAGTTAAAAGATGAGATGTTGCATTTTCATTTAAGAGAATTACTATTTTTACTTATGTTGTTGGCCTGTAAAAAAAAAACAAAAATAATCAAAATTTCACCTACTTTAAAACAGGAACTGAAAATATTACAGATAGAAGAATAGAATAGAAATAGAATAGAAAATCCCTTTATTGTCCCTCAGTGGGGTCAAGCTTGGTGTCAAAGCAGCAATTACATTCATTACAGCAGAAGAGGAGAGTAAATAAGAACAAGCATGAAAACATAAAATAGAAATACTTAAAAGATTCAAAAGTTTAGAAAATAAAAAGAAAGCTTTATATATACACATTTTACGGAATTATATTTTTTAAAATGAGACATAACTAATGACCACTGATGTGTGCTTTATTTAAAATTGACTTGCTCGTGTGTAAGTTGGTTATTCCACATTCAGTGTTGCTGCAACAATAAGTTTGTTTCCAAAGGAAAAGATTCAGCCGTACAGATCCGTAGGTGAAGGAATGGGCTTGGCCCGCGACTTCGTCCCAGTTTTTCATTTCGGCCCAGCGTGTGTTCAAGTTTGACACCCCTGCTTTAGGTGTTGTTCAACGTCTCCTTGCAACCGTTTGATCACAATGTAAACAGTTCCAGATGCTAAAAGAAAACTTTAAAGCTGTGTAAAGAAGAATAACTTTAAACTTTTAAACAGCCATAAAAACACTTTTATACTGGAAACAACCATGCTGGACAACATTACCCTTGCAAAATGGTTTCATCATGCACCGATCATGCTGTGGGTATCACAGAACTTACCTCACACTGCTAAATAAGATCAGAAGAGGAAATTTAAAAAGTGCTTTTTAGACCCTGCAGCAGACCGCCAGTAGACTTGTGGCTACTCTACAATTGGCTATATATGTTTTTATATAAAAATGTAAACAGAGTCAGATCTGTGTCTTTGTTGACCTGTGTTAAATGCTGCCCCAGGTTGTATGCTGCACATCACCTCTCCATCTCTATCTTCCACCTTCCCATCTGCCCTTCATCACACCGAATACTGCAGGCAACTTAGAGACGGGGTGAAAAAACACAACTAAATCCCAGACTTGTGTTCAGCTGTTTTCAAAGCTAAATTTTAATTCCAAAGAACAAATATTTGCTAAGTGTGAGTGGCACAGCTCAATGCTGCCATGCTCGTCAGTGCATACAAGCACAGGCAGTTTTGTTGCACCGCACCATGTAAATAAGCAAATCACTTCCCACTGCAATTCATGAGTTTATAAACAGCAGTATTTGACAAGAGAGACAAGTCATAAAAATGATCTCAAAATTGATTATGTTTCCTCAGATTTTTATGATTTCCTATTTCTTTCTCTATTTCTTCTCATCCTTTTTCCTTTAGATTAATAACTTCCAAGTTCTCACCTGGCAAGAGGCAGGAAGCAGGCGGCACAGCTCACCATGACAGAGCGAAAACAGACACACTATTCAGTATAACCAGAGTTTATCCAATAACCACAAAGGATACATCACTATTCTTTCCACACTCCACCTTAGGTCAATGTCAGGTTGGCAATTGTCCTGGCACACAACTTTTTGGATTATTTGAAAACACTCAGCACATAAACACACAAAGCCCGTGCCTTTCTGCAAGACTGTGCCATCATACACCAAGCCAGCCTGATGATTACCTTAATCAATGTATCATTTTCATGCAAGTTAACACAACTAGCTCTTTAAAAAAGAAAAAGGTAGATTTGTATTTGTCTACTGACTATTTTTATTACAATCTTTGCAGTTTTTAGTGAGCAGGATGAAAGACAAACCTTAATAACTGACATATACTTGTTTACATACCACATGCATATCTGTGCAAAAGTTTTGAATTACCCTCAGTGTCCTTATAATTTGTTTTCAAGGAGCCACAGTTCCTGATAAACTTTTAAGAGGGTCTGGATATGTGGTTCTTTTGATGATTTGCACACATTTCAAATATTTTCTGCAGACTTTGGCAGCTTTTCCACCCATTCTGTGTGCAGTTTTTACATCTGAGCATGACAGCATATTGTGCTGTGTGTGCTTAAAATAAATAAATAAATAAATAAATATGAAAGTGGAAACACTAGCATTGGCAAGAGAAGAGACGTGGTACATTTTCTCATCGCCTTCCTGCTGTTACATATAACAAAGGCAGTCAGTTTTATACAATTACACAAACCATTGTCTGATTTGACCCAAAAAGTTGTATTGATTGTAATTCATTAAGGTCCAATTTGTGAGACAGGGTTAGGGTTTCTAGTCATTTTTGCCACAGGCAGCAGCTGTTTTTAACCTATCAGATGAGCACTTGTGAAGAAAATATAAAACCAGACGTCTGCGAAGGATCAAGCAGACGACAGCTGGAAGTGGCTGCATTCACACCAGCTATAAGATGCCGTTTCTATGATCTCATCACCAGTAGATGAAATCCTGTGGCGCTAGAGGGTTTGTGAATTCTTATAATTGAGGTAAGACATGGCCAGCAGTGCTGAAACTGACCAGCTTCCATGTCTCCCTTTCCATGTTAGCAGTGAGTACCAGTGAACATGAGGCTTTGAGCATCGCTCCCGCTTCACGAGGCTACTAACACCTCAACTGCTGGTGGATGTTTACACTGATCCCTTTATAGAGAACTCCCCTGGGCTGCCCTCCCTGTTTGTCTGTATGTGTTTGTGAGCAAAATCCCCCTTGGCCACGGCACAGAGCCTTTGAGGAGCGACAGCGCTGGGTCTGTTCGACAGCATCACAGTCAAACGCGACTCACCAAGGGACAAGAAAGGAACGAGTAAGCAAGAACAGCCAATGACTCGGATCACCTTGAAAAGATAATGGTAATAGGGCCATGTCATGTTTATTTAAACCTTAAAACTATTACCTATTCTGATGGAATTTATCTTAAATTATTACATTTTTTGTCAGCCTGATTTTATACCACGAAATGAAACCCGGTAGTTTCAGTGAAGCTCCGCCCATGCTAACTCCGACGACCGCCAGCGATTACAGAATCTGCCTTTCATCTTGTGTTGCCATGTCCTGACGCTGGTTTCACTCCCGAATTTTTGGTTTACTCTGCTCCCTTCACATGGACTAACACTGGCTAAACAAAGAAAGAAAACAAAAATAAAATATTAGTTCTTGTGTTTTAAACCGTTTACCAATAAAGGTTTGAAAACATAATACTGGCAAGTGTAGCTAAAAAAGGATTACTGCTGCAAACGGGAGTCAGACCGGTGAAAACAGCATGCCGGTCAATTACTCTAACCACTGGACTACCAAGTCTGTTACAAGTAAATAGTCGCCTAAGACACATATCCCGTGCCTGCCAAAAATGGGTTTGAGTTTTTTTTTTTTTCATGAGGAAATAATATCACATGGTAAAAAGCTCCAAAAAGTGGATTTTCCTTGATATGGCCCCTTTAGGGTGATGTACAAGTGCAAGGATTTGTTTTTCTGTCCAACACTTCCTGTGATTGTTCCTATTTGTGATGATATAAAGCAAAATCTTTTAGTTCCAGCTAAAGTGATAGAAGCACGATTTATCTCAGCTCTAGATGTAAATGAGCTAACTAGAATTATTGAATCACACAATTACACTCAGCATATGATCATCTGATAAAAGGGAACTGTTTTAAACACTGACGCATGCACTTGAGTTTGTTAAGCACTTCTCAGCGGCACTTGGCCTAATGCTCGGCAGGCAGGCAAAAATGGAAACATTCACATTCTTGTAATTATTTATTTATTTATTTTTGCATAAGATGTCTTGAAGAAAAAAAAAAAGTCTGTCACATGGCAAAATAAAGAAATACGGACGGCGTGCCAACATCTCAGCTGGCCAATCTGTCAGTCGGTGCTTTAGTTCTCTTTGCTTCCCGTTGCTCATCACTCCACATCTCTTTCAAGCCCTTGACACTAAACAGCAGGAAGGAAGTCGCTCAGACAAGGCTGTGATTTTTTTCTTTGACACATTAATTAGCAAGAGGCTCACATTAACAGACTGAGATGCACCATAAAAATATGTTATGTCACAAGTTTTAGACTTGTTTTTGAAGTTTATGTCATACTGTGTGGTAATATATGAAGGCTCACTTAGCCAAAAAAATTGTATATATACAGGCATAAACATTTTCTTTGCTCACAACAGCAGAGATTAGGATATATTAGGATATAGGATAATTTACATCTACGGAATTACCGCTAACATAATCCTCCTAAACACTGCCCTCACAACCAACAGCACACATTAAAAGATACTGACTAAATTCAACCGGTGACCAGTTGAAACTACTTCAAACACTTATGTTGCATCTCCAGTGAGGATTTCTCTTGCTGCTCTTTCAAGGTAAACTGCACAAATAATCCAGCCAGTACGGACATGGAAATACAACTCCATATGAGAGGAGGGATTGGAAATGCGCTGGAGGACATTTCATGATTCTCATGAATATATAAGCAGACACTAAAGCAGAAGAAAAACATCAGTGGGAAAGGGGAAAAAAAAGTCCTGTTTGTGTAAGCAGCCAGCTTAGTGTTTTTGTGTCAGTTTATATGTTGGAAAAGAATGACAAAGAGAATCAAAGTGACTCCCTTTGGGCCTCACTTCTCATGTGAGTTGAGAAAAAAGGGAGTAGCACTGCAAGTTCTCCTCTAGTCACCATAAATGTGGGTTTGAATTCAGATTATTGGAATTGGAACAAAGTAAAATGGTAAAAGAGTTGTCCAAAAACTTCACTGTGATTTAAATTTCTGGTAAGAGTAAAGTGCAAAAATTATGTGAATATGGTTTTGTGGATGTTAGAGTCAGGGTTAGTTTGGCAGCATCTGAAGCTCCTGTTGGTGGCGCTGGAGGTCAAAACACTTTGGAGCATAATTTTCTTTTAAATTAAAAAGGAAAAGACAACAAACACATCTGTAAATACATTTCTAAAGGAACAATTTAACTTTAATGTCGGTAAAAGTCAAATCAGTTTATGTATTTTTTTCTTGTAGAGACTTACTCAGCTTTGAAGGGAGTAGGGGGATGCTTGCCATGTCATTTAAAGAAAGAAGAAATAATAGTTTATGGTTTTACACGAGGACAGCAGTGGCTCGCAAGCTCAGGAGGCAGAGCTGGTTGTCCAGTAATCGGAAGGTTGCAGGTTTGATCCCGGCTCTGATCAGATAGCTGCTGGTGGTGGTCAGAGGGACTCAGCAGCCTCGCCTCTGTCAATGTGCCCCAGGGCAGCTGTGGCTACATTGTAGCTCATCACCACCAGCGTGTGATTGTGTTGTGAAGCGCCTTGGGGGGTTGTAAAACCCAGACGTTACACAAATACAAGCAATTTACTGAGTAACTCACTTTTCTAACTGACACAGAAACTATGATTACAAAGAAGGAAAATAAACCATCCCATAACATTTGTAATTATTAGTTAAAAACAGGACCAGAGAGAAAACACATAATAGATACGAATCTTCAGTATTCATATTTGATTTTGTTTACAGCCTTATTATCAGTTTCTATAATAAATGCTTAATTCTTAATTAAATAAGTTTGATCCACCTATGAAAATGTGTTCTTTGATACAAGAAAATGAGCAGAAAAGAAAGAAAATCTGACTAATTAAAGAAAAACACGTGGAATTAAAACTTTAACTGAAGCAGTTATGTTTGGTTCACTGTTAATGAGCTGAAAATACCAAACAACCTGTTTGTGAGTTCAGACTAATAAAACAAAAAAATACCTTTTGCACCAATTAGTCAAAACTAAGCCTGATTGATTGTTTTTCTTAAAGGACTTTAGAAAAATCTTGTTTCTTGCTTTTGATGTTTTGGATCACTCATTATTTTAGTGTTGTGGTAAATTGACTCATTCACACAGAACACAGATCTGCAGGTGTTAGGATGATGAGTCAATGTGATTGTCAGCACCTTTCTGGTATGGCCCCAGGCACCACTGTTGTCTTCACTCTCCAGGCTTTCTCAAGTTCTTCTCTGAGGCCCTGGCACTTCTCTAGTTTCTCATGCTCCTTCATCGCCACATCAACCACAATGGCTGTCATCTGTTGTTTATCCACCATCACAATGTCCGGTTGGTTCGCCGTCGCCATTTTGTCAGTCTGGATCTAAAAGTCCCACAGGAGCTTGGCTCTCTTGTTCTCTACTTAGAGCTCTTCATGCCGGAGCTTCTTCAGCTTCAACAGCTTGTCTCCAGGATCTTGTCCTTTAGGTCATGATCTAAATCTCATGACCACAGGTGAATGTCAGAATGTGGAAGGACCATTAAAAACTTTCTTGAATAATACTGAAGACATTTATTGTCATTCAATATCCTTTCTTGATCAATGCAGACTAAACAACATGAGGTTACCAGGTCACATCTGGAGAGGCAGACTACCAGGTCACTGTTTTTAGCGGAGAAGTGCAAAACCAAAAGCTTGATTTGGCTTCCCAAAGACACAGAGTATTAACATTACTTATATTTATTTTAAGATACAGCAAAAAGAAAGAAAATCCTATCAAATCAACCCAGATTCTCAACATTTTACAGTCAGTTCTACATCTGAAAAAGAAAAACCCAATTCTGGAAAACTTCAGCTCATCTTGTCTGTAAATGAAAAGCACTTTCTCTCTTTTTAAACATTTCTAGGATTTTATCTTATGAGGTTTAATCTCATGTCACCACTTGCCATTCATTTATGAATTCTTCCAGGCTAATACTTCATGTTTAGTTTAAGTTGCCACTACTAATTTCATCCTGTCATCACTACACCCAGCAGCACTACGAGTGAGGAAAAAAAGACCTGCACAGATCACATGCATCTGTATGCTTATGCAAACAGACGACAGACATCTGTAGACATTGAGACAGTGACACACACACACACACACACACACACACACACACACACACACACACACACACACACACACACACACGCACACGGAGGATCTCAAGGCTTATCCACCCACAGTGTTGGTAGCCCACCAGGATGATACAGGCTTGAGTGTAAAGTACCAGCTTATATCTTCAGATCAATGGCTGACCCGCCAACCATGCAGCTCCACTGACCAGCACTACACAGCTAAAGGTGCTGCTCCAAAACAACACACTGGATGAGTTTAATGATTCTATCCACACTGCCGTCTTGTTTTGTCTTTATTTTTTATCCATTGCTCTTTTTAGGTTTTTGTCATTGCCTTTTCATGCCACTGCTTTTAGCTCTGTGCTTTGCTTGACTCTATGAGAAAAATATGTTCAAAGAAAAACAAAAAAACAAAACAGCACTACATTTTAAGAAGTTAACCCTTAATAATTATCAACTCTCATTAAAAAAAACGAGAAACTGATTTCAAATGTTTAAAAAACATTCTAACTGTTCTAACTAGCTGTTAGATCATCAGTCTGATCAGAAATAATCTCTATTTCTCCAAACAGAGGTTGTTTAAAAAGCTTTCTACATTAAGTAAGATATTGATGTTCATAAATGTGCTTCAGAAGATGTTGATCTGACACTAAAGACTGTAGGGATGGAGTGTCCTTGGATACTGTTGGAATGCTGTCTAGAGAATTGGAGGTCAAGTGGTCATGGTTACTGAAGTAATGCTCAGAACGTTTGAGGTAGTCCATTTGAGTTCATGCTACAGTTTCTCTCAAGCAGGTTTCCAAGTTGTTTTGTGAAATGAGCATAATTAATCGCTTTACAGCTCAATAGTTTTATTGTTATGGCTGATCAGTGTAAATATCCGGGAGATAACTGATTTAATTACAATCAGCTCTAAAACCAGTGAAAACTGAACTTCATCCAAATTGTATTTGGAGCATCCCATCTCCCCAAAACGATCCATGATTTCAGAAGCTACTTTCACCCCTCTGGTCTCCTGAGGTGGTGCTTCACATCCCTGCCAAGTGCAAATGTAACGCTCTGCTTTATAGTTAAAATGCATTTTCACCCAACATTGTTTTACTAATTTCTGCATTCATATTTTCTACCCACACACACTTCAGAGTCCAAAAGAAACATCTCAGTATATATCTGTTTTATATATCTATGTCTTACTAACACAAAGCCTCACAAATTCAACAGACACCTATCTTAGAGCAGAGGGAAAGGAAATGGGATTTTTTTTTATATGACATCAGAGGTGGAATACTGACTTGGTCACAAAGCTACAGATTTTTTTTTACATCTATTTTAGCTCAAGTAAAAGAGAGACAGGCAACAACTGCTCAGAGTGCGTCATCTCTTAATGTCAAAACAGCATTTCATTGCAGAATCTAAATGATCATATTATAGTAGGATTAATTAAACATAGTGCACATACAATTATAATGCACATTGCATTAGCATAAAATTATGTGTTCATGTGTAAAAGAAGCATGAAAACAATGAACACGTTTGTGTTAGAGAGGCTTGATTAATAAAATAAAAATAAAATAAAATAAAATATTGGTCTTTGAAATGTGCATTCAGTTTTTTAAGCCAAAACAGGAGCTACAAGCAAAGGTCAATAACTAATTTAACAATAATGGGATTTTTCACCCAAATTAGAAATTTTGTCTGTTGACATATTTCCCAGCGTTAGATTTGTTGTAAAAAAAAAACTATTTTTAACCAGCCCGATTATTCTCCTGACCCGGCTGTACTCCTTTAGCTTTAGCTTAGCATTAAACACAGTAAGTAAATGGATCCAACTAGCATTGAGTAAAAACATCCTTAAAATCACTCAGTAGTTATCCCAGTTCTGCTTGGTGACCTAAATAATCAGACTGACTGCAAGTGAAAGTAATATCATAAAGCAGGGCTATTCAATTCCAGGCCTTGAGGGCTGGTATCCAGCACATTTTAATGGTTTCACTGATCCAACACAGTTGATTCAGTGGTTGAGGCACCTGTGCAGCAGCTCATCAGGCTCTGCAGAAGCCTGTTAATCACAGTTAAAACCAGTTTGTGCTGGATACCAGCCCTCCAGGCCCGGAATTGAGTACCCCTGCCACAAAGGGGTCACAGGTGCCATTTTAGACTTGGGACTACTTTATGACAAAGCACAGCTGTAAGCCTCCACTGAAAGGTGCAAGGCAGCCCCAAAGACACCTGCTTCTGTAAACACAGATGCACACGTTAGTAAGCTGCCATAAAGGCACACACGCAATGCAGCTCCAAGTTTTCTTTTTTCTTTGAAGATTTCTGATAAATGTGTTAAACAGCAAAATCTCCATTTCGTTTTTAAAACAGGATTAGTTCAACTTCTGCATGTCTAGGAGTGTCAGTGCTCCATTTTATGACGACACACACACACACACACACACACACACACACACCAGCAGCAGCAGCAGCAGCTGCTGCTGGATCTGCTTTCTTGTCTCCAGGAGTAACACATTATAGGCTCTCTGCGGAGCTGTTTGAAGAGTTTCCCAACTTTCTTATGGTCTGAACACATTTAATGAACCTAATTCCTCCCGTCTGTGCGCTGCAGATGGAATCATTTCCGTGCTTCACAGCTGAAAGGGAAACGAGGTTCATTCAAAGTGATTTATTCTGGATTACCAGAGGTGAAGCAGGTCCAGGTATTTGGTAAAGCTTGGTTTTTTATTGATCAGTCGGTCAGTCAGGTCTCCGTTCCTGCAGAAGGCTGCACGGGTTGAGCTCAGCACAGCGATTCTGTGCAAAAATAAAATGGATACTGCGTCTCTGTCAGCTTACAGAGCAAGTAATGCCTAAATTAACTTTTTTTTTGCTGATAACCTGTATAGATGAGTGTCTAATGGTGCTGTACACATGTGTAATCATTAGTGTGGTAGTTTACTGCAACTTTGTGTGTGTGTGTGTGTGTGTGTGTGTGTGTGTGTGTGTGTGTGTGTGTGTGTGTGTGTGTGTGTGTGTGTGTGTGTGTGTGTTTTATGCCAGTTTGCTAACAATGTGTGCACCTGTGTTTACAGAGGCAGGTGTTTTTGGAGCTGCCTTGCACCTTTCAGTGGAGGCTTACAGCCGTGCTTAGTCATAAAGTAGACCCAAGTCTAAAAGGGCGCCTGTGATTCTTTTACATTACTTATTATTTTAACTTGCAGTTAATCTAATTATTTAGGTTATCACGCAGAATTGGGATCACTACTGGATGATTTTAGGGACTTTTTTTTTTTTTACTCACGATGCTAGTTGGATCCATTTACTTACTGTGTTTAATGCTAAGCTAAAGCTGAAAGGAGTACAGTCAGGTCAGGAGAATGACGGGGCTGGTTAAAAATAGTTTTTCTCCACTTATCTAACGTTGAAAAACAGACAAGATTTCAATCTTGGGTGGAATATTCCTGGCATTACTTTATTACAGGAGAGGATTAGGGTCACCAGTAAGAAAAAAAAAAAGGTAACTCTGATTTGAATCTCCGAATTCAGATTTTGTTTACTTATGAGAAAAAAAAGTCAGAATTTGTTTTATTTTAATTTTCAGTGGCCCTAATTCTCTTCTGTACTATTTACATTTTAAAACACAGAAAAAAAACTGAGATAAATATTGTTCACTCTGTTTCTGATTTTCTGTTTCTGTAATATTCTCTGTCCTCACCTCTATCAAAAAGCGTTTTTCTCACCATTTAGTGCCTTCGGTTAGTAAAACTGGATCTCTCCTTTTGACATTTTGAATTAGGCATTAATCGGTGTTTCAGCCAAATTTTGTTTTTTATGTCCATGTCCTTAACCCTCTCAGGCTCAAAATACGTTTTGATAAAAGGACGAACAACTAAGTCCTTCAGGGGTACTTCTGTGTTAAAAAATGCTCATGAAATAAGTATGTGGAATAACCAGGTAGGTAGGTTTTCATGTTACAAATCTGCAACGCCTGCCTCCAGAGGGTTAAATCTGCTTCTGGACAAAGAGTAAAATATGTACCGTACATCCTTTTTTTTTTCTTAAAGGATTAAATGCTTGTTCAGCATTCAGAAACCACAGCTTATATTAGCTTTACCCATGTGTGTAGTAAAAATACACAGCTGCACCTCTAAAATGCAAAGTATAATGTCGAAAATCTAGGACTCAAAATGTAAGGTTTTCTTAGCAAGACGTTTGTGGGAAAAAACTTGTTTTCATATTTTCTTTCTTTTTCAATCACCGTCTCGTATTCGTTATGAAGGATTTGGTGAGAAATCAATGAAAACTACACATCTTAAATTCCTTTAAGGCTTAATACAAAATATTTAGTGGATTTATTCTGACAAATTGGTAATGAGAAATTATTGTTTTAGCCTGGATCAACTGCTGAGCAGCTTAACAGCTATTAGTTCAATTCTGTGACCTTTATAAAGTTTCCCAGCATGGAGTTTTTCTGCAGAGCTCTATGGTAGCCACATTTTACCACACCGTTTGGAATAAACAGTACTTGTTAGGGTGCATTAGGTTGTTTTACCTTTTTAAAGCTTAATGCAGGAGAAAATATAGGTTTAGTGTATTATGTTAATGGAACAATTATGGAATGATACATTATGTTTGATGGAAATTCATTCACAGTCATTTGTTACCTGCAGTCCTTAAATACTCCATCAGAACGAGGTAATGCATCAGGTTGTGGAGGAAAGTAACTATTTCAAAGATGCAGAGCTGAATAGTTGAATTAGATGTGATGTATTCAGTGTAATACGGTTAATTTTATGGTTAATTACACACAATTTAGTTAATGAGAGTTAATGAGAACAGTTAAATTGGGGTTCTGGGAATAGGATTTGAGCAGTCAGTAAAAATCATTTCAAAAAACTGTTTAGATGTGATATAAATAAGTTTACTATAATAGTAAATGCAATATATTTCTGTTAAACTGTTTTATGCTTGGTATTTTTTATTTATTCCAAAAATATATATTAAAAAAACATATATATATATATATATATATATATATATATATATATATATATATATATGGCCACTGGAGAAAGAACAGCGAAGCCGTTTACAAGAAGGGACACAGCAGACTGCACTTCTTGAGGACCCTTAGGTCCTTCAATGTTTGTAGCAAGATGCTTCTGCCATCGTCTGTTGGGGTAGTAGCATCAGAAGCAGGGACCTGAAAAGGCTCAACAACCTAAGAAAAAAGGCTGGTTCTGTTCTGGGGACGACTGTGGAACCACTGGAGGAGATGATGCAAAGAAGGATTCTCCAGAGAATCAAGAAAATTATGAACAACCCTGAGCATTCTCTTCACAAGACTGTCTGACAACGGCAGAGTGTCTTCAGTCAGAGGCTTCTTCAGTTTCGTTGCAACACTGACCACTACTGGAGATCCTTCCTGCCAACAGCCATTGCAATATACAATAACTCTTTGACAACTTGATTATTATTATTATTCTCAGCTACTACAGCAATCAATTTCCCTCTGGGATTAATAAAGTATTTTTGAATTGAATATATATATATATATATATATATATATATATATATATATATATATATATATACACACTTTACCCTTCCTTGGAGATAGGGTGAGAAGCTTGGTCTTCTGGGAGGGGCTCGGAGTAGATCCAGTTGAGGTGGCTCGGGAATCTGGTTAGGATGCCTCCTGGATGCCTCCCTGGTGAGGTTTTCCTGGGCACGTCCAACCAGCTCCTTCCGGCTCTTGGAGGGTGCAGGTGCTTTTTTCCTCCTCTCCTCCATATCTTATCCTCAAGGCCCTTTATCTGTCTCTGTGTGCTGGATGCACGGCTGCTTCTGCATTTTTTCTGGAAACTGAAATTCACTAAAATGGATCTCGTCAGTTGGTCTCTCAACGCGATTGATAAAAATTTTTCTACGATGAGAACGGGAGAAGGGGCTCCCGGATGTCCCTCCAGGACAGACCCAGTTGGACACATCATGGACTCCTGGGAACAGTGGAACTTGATTTGTTCATCTCAGCTGTCTCTGGAGGACTCTGAAGACGTGTGGATATTCATGGTGTTGGTGTCAGGCTTCCTGCTCATTGGCCTTGGAGGCTACCTGGCTTACCGGAAAGTTAACAAGCTGTCGAGGAATATTGGCCTGATCCCGGAGCTCAGAGATGGTTTGCACTGCGCTGTGAACTCACAGCCTCACATAATTGTCGAGATGAATCGTAAGCTTGGAACTTTGGCCAAGATTAGCCCAGAAATTGGCACAAAAGATGGATGCAATCAAGGAGAGAGTGGACGAATCAGCACGGATTGGGATAGATTCATGTCTATTATTGGGATTTTGAGAGGTTGAGGACCAACAAACTGTAAGACAGAGGAAATTATCTCTGTCTGAAACGTTCCAGGGTCACTGCAACCCTCCAACCCTCAATGCTCCTCCCACTATCCACACTGAGGTGACATGCGCTGCTTATCGTGGCTGCAGGAACTGAAGTGGGGATAGTCCCAACCCACCACCCCACCTAGTGGACACTTATGTTGTGTTGTCTGAAGTCTGTTGCATATCTGTCTGAGGTGTCTTTTTGCAGAACAAAGCTGCCCTCCCGGTGGAGCGTAACTGTGACGTGCCGTTTATTTTGCCCTCCACCTGAACCAATCCTCGTGTAACCCTCTTATCTCTATTAAGGTAGCGCGACTCAGAGTTTCAAATGACCACAGTCACCAATTCGTGTCATGTGTCTTGCCCATGTATGTCTTATCTCTGAATTGTGTGTACTGAAACTCTAATTTCCCTCTTGGATGAATAATCTTTGATTGATTGATTGATTGATTGATTGATTGATTGATTGATTGATTGATTGATTGATTGATTGATTGATTGATTAATTGAGAAGACCTAAAGGAAGACCCAGGACATGCTGGAGGGACTATGTCTTTCAGTTGGCCAGGGAACGCTTTAGGATTGTCCCGGGGGAGCTGGCCCAAGTGTCTGGGGAGAGGGAAGTCTGGTTTCTGCTCAAGTCTGGTCTCTGCTTAGGCTGCTGCCCCCGCGACCCAACCCAGAATAAGCAGAAGAAAATGGATGGGACAGATGGATGGATGTAGGGATGGACAATATATCGGTATCAGTATCGGCATCGGCCGCTGTTAGTCATTTTTTAACATATCGGTATCGCTTCGATAAATAAAACCGGGCAAATATTAACAACCAATATTTTTTCCATCTTATCTCCATTGGTTTCTCTGTTTCAGAGGGTGAGGGGGTGATGTGTAATTGTTTAGTTATGTGACAGTGATTGTAATCATCTCAGAAGCGTAAATGTGTGTGTTGTGCGTACATAACAACGTAAATTCAGCTTTAATAATTTTCATTCTATACAAAATCTGCTGATTTTAGAAGCATTAATGTCGGTATATCGATATCGGCAAATATCAGTTATCGGCCATAACGGTTATCTCAATATCGGATATCAGTATTGGCCCAAAGATTTCATATCGGTGCATCATTAGATGGATGGAGAAAATATTAAGCAAGACCATATATATATATATATATATATATATATATATATATATATATATATATATATATATATATATATATATATATATATATATATATATATATATATATATATATATATATAGGGGCAGCAGTAGCTCAGGTGGTAGAGCGGGTTGCCTCATGATCAGAGGGTCATGGGTTCGATTCCAGCTCCAGCCATGGGTATCCTGCTGTTGTGTCCCTGGGCAAGACACTTCACCCAACTTGCCCGTGTTAGTGGTGGTCAGAGGGGCCGACGGCGCCAAATGGCAGCCTCGCCTCTGTCAGACCTCCCCAGGGCGGCTGTGGCTACAAGTAGCTTACCATCACTAGCAGTGTGTGAATGTGAGAGTGTGTGAAAGTTTCTTTGGGGGTCTTGAAAAGCGCTATATAGGTTCAATGCATTATATATACCTTTGTTTTCATTTTTAAAAAGAGGGATGATCTTACATTTTTACACTGAACTTCAAAAAATTCTATATTTCTCATACTAGATGAAAAAGGACAAACAATTATCTTGGGGGACCCAGCAACACCAGGTATACCCCATCCTCTCAGCTGACCTTTTTAAGAGCCTAGAAGACTTTCACAAAAACAAAGCAACCAGAGAGAAACACCAAGGTGACCCACGACCTTGTGGACACACTTGGAGCCGTGGACACTGAAGGGAACGGAAAGACCAAACAGAGACATAAGAAGATCTCTTGGGAAGACGCAACCTCTAGATGGACACAGGGTATCTGCGGGTTTAAGGGAGCCAAATTTAAGACTTTTTACAACCTTTTATAAGGCCACTCTGACCAAATTTAAGCAATTTTTTAAAATTAAAATGTTGGGGTTATCAAGTAGCGAACAATTAGTAAGCTTTAACTTACTTTTGGATTCTTCAATAAATTCTGTAAATATGGGAATATTTACTGAGTTATTAATTAATTAAGATACAATTAAGTAAATACGGGGCACCATCCCCTTCAACCGGGGAAAATTGAATCCAAAACTCTTATCAGTCTTTCTTGAAGTTCGTAGAATCCCAGGAGCAGAGATTTCTAGTCAACACACAAAAAGTCGCTTGAGGCAAAATCTGAATTTTATAACATTTAATTAAACAACTTGTCAAATGAATAAACAGTGGAATAAATGAATAATAAACATGTGATATAATCAAAGATGGATGTTTTGTGTGATGGAGGATGTATGAATGGGGTCCTTTGTTCTCACAAAGAAGTGGTGCGTATGTGTGCGTGTGTATGGATTCAAAATGGAGTCTTGAATACAAAATGGCTGACCCCTTTGTCTGGCTAAAGTGTGGGTGGCAACTTGCACTTTAACTTCCAAAGCACTTAGAATCCTGTCTCTTATACNCAGAGATGTTTGGTCTATTTCATTTCTAAACTATCTATTTGGTTTTAAAATGTGAATTAAACTCTTCTGAAGTAAAATCCAAGCCGGTCCCGTTCGCATTGTTTACACTGATGCCTGTCAGCATGGCGCCTACGCTCTGAGTCATATGACGTGACTCTCAGTTAGTAGACGCCATATTGGCAGGAAAAAAGGGTAAACAAACACGGATCGTAAACATGAACGGGATCGGCTTGGATTTTACTTCGTCGGAGTTTACTTCACACTTTAAACCCGAAGAAATCATTTTATATAGTCAGAAATTAAATAGACTAAACATCTCCGACCCTTACCGTGTCCCTGGGATACTTTTTTAAAACACCAGAAGCTGTCGGAGCGGACTTCTTACCGGACCTGTCCGGGGAACCCCTTGGGATTTACCCGGAGGAGCTGGCTCAGGTGGCTGGGGAGAGGGAAATCTGGGTCTCTCGACACTACTGCCCCCACAACCCGACTCCAGATAAGCGGATGAAAATAGATGGATGGACCAATAACAGATTTACACGTAAGTAGTTTAAATAGAGTGCTGTGCTGTTTGAATGTATAAACTGAACTCCAAGAGAAATCACTAGTCAGATTTTTTTTTCCGTGAATAAAGTAAATATGTCAGGCAGGAGCGTCTCAGGATCTGTCTGAGATCTGTCTCGGTGAGACAGATAATAGCAATCCAAAGTGCTTTTTATGTGTGATCTGACAACTGATCAACCAGTGCTTAAAAATTAAATACAGCTTAGCCGGTTAATTGCTGTGATCATAAGACACGTAAACGGCAGCACGCAGAACCCACGAGGCAACGTTTTACGTGATGTTTACTTGTTGCTATGAGTATGTTGGGGTTATCAAGTAGCGAACAATTAGTAAGCTTTAACTTACTTTTGGATTCTTCAATAAATTCTGTAAATATGGGAATATTTACTGAGTTATTAATTAATTAAGATACAATTAAGTAAATACGGGGCACCATCCCCTTCAACCGGGGAAAATTGAATCCAAAACTCTTATCAGTCTTTCTTGAAGTTCGTAGAATCCCAGGAGCAGAGATTTCTAGTCAACACACAAAAAGTCGCTTGAGGCAAAATCTGAATTTTATAACATTTAATTAAACAATTTGTCAAATGAATAAACAGTGGAATAAATGAATAATAAACATGTGATATAATCAAAGATGGATGTTTTGTGTGATGGAGGATGTATGAATGGGGTCCTTTGTTCTCACAAAGAAGTGGTGCGTATGTGTGCGTGTGTATGGATTCAAAATGGAGTCTTGAATACAAAATGGCTGACCCCTTTGTCTGGCTAAAGTGTGGGTGGCAACTTGCACTTTAACTTCCAAAGCACTTAGAATCAGTAGTAACTTAACCTTAAAATCAGTCAAAACACTTCAAAATGGTCATGAAACAACCCAAAAGATTAATCCTGAATTAATATCTGACAAGTTTGTCAGCCTGGCCACAGCAGACACAACACAGATATTCAAACCATGATCAATAAGCAGTTTATTCTTTATCAAAAATGACCCGACGGACGTATTGGGAACGAAAGAGGAACACGAAGCTACTTTTAAGCAATAGCGCGGTTTTATTGCTTATTCTGGACTATAGAGGAAACGGAAGAAGGAAAGAAGGAGAGAGAAAGAGAGTTTTCTGATCACCACAACAGCAAGGCGTTCCCCGCTGTTTGATTTGACGGTTCTCCGTGTTTCTCCACAGTTTCCGGCGTCGTCCGTTGGTTTGATGGCTTTCTCCGCTGTTTTCGGCGTTGTCTGTGAGTTTGACGGAGTTGCTTAGACTTTCAGCCCGGTTCTGTGTTCTTGATGGAGCACTTAAGACTTCCCGCGTGCTCAAGTTAGTCGGAGCGTACGACAAGCGTGTCCTTACTGCCAGGTATCCTGGGCAAAAGAACGGAGTTTCTTTGTCTTTGTGGTGATTTATAGCCTTTTAAGTCGCGGGAAAGTGTCCCTGGGTTCCCGCACATGCGCAGAATGTGTTTCCGGTATTAGGCGGTGACGTCTTCACATTGCTTCCGTGTGCAAAGCATCATGGGAAATGAAGTATTTTGGCGCTGATGTTTAATATCTGCTTTTAAAAGCAAATTAGCAGTCTTTTGGAGAAAATTACTGTAGCAATTTCTCATGAGAGCATACCCTCAACAAAAATTAAGTTATAATTTCTAGCTATTGCCTGGAACCGGTGCTAACCACGTCGCGAACGTGAGATTAGCCATCCAGTTACCATTAAACTTGCACTTCCCCATGGCGCAAGCTCCCACTAGCTTAACCAGCTAATCTAAAAATAGCCCCCTTTCACAACCAATTGAATGTGTACAGTTCCGCTTATGCCAACATCATACACAACAAATGCTGAACACTAACTAGAAATTCACCAAATTTTATAGAAACAAAATAATCTTGTCTATTGGGTCTTCGGTAATTTTAGACCTTTGGAAATTGTATTTAATGATTATTTATCATTTTTAAGGATTTTTAAGGCCTTAAATTTGGAAAAGCAAATTTAAGACTTTTTAAGACTTTTTAAGGACCCGCGGATATCCTGTGGACAAGACAAGGGCACCAAGAGGAGGAGAAGGCATTCTAGTTTCTGAGATAGCCAGTAACTACAACTTAAAACAAAGCAGAATGATATAATATCATTATGATAAATATTCAAGTATTAAAATGACCCACTTCCGGCAATTGGTGATTGCTTTGTGGTGCCATGTACCAGTAGAGAGCAGGATCTATGTAGTGAACAATCTCTATGAGTGTCAAGTCACTAATTACTCTTTACTGAGTAGATGAGAAAGTTTAGCTGTCAGCATAAACAACAGAGAGCAGGCCAAAGGAGCAAGAAGAAAATGGAGGAGCTGAGTTTACAATTTAATATTTAATATTTAATTTTAATATCTTGAATTAAAGCTCTATCGTGTCTCAGTCTGGATGCTGTCTCCTGCTGATGTTTCAGGTGAACACGTTAAGTTGTCGGTTCAGCAGAAAGTAAGTGCTCATACAAAGAGAGAGAGGGGGGAGGTTAAAACACAAGACGGGAAGAGATGGCTCGACAGAACAGCAGATGTAAGAAAAATACAGATAAGCACAGAAATGAAAATGGAAAAGAGACATACCTATCTCAGGTGACCTTTAGCAAAGAACTGGATCACAGAGGAGAGCAGCCAGATAGCCAGATAAGGCTAACCCACTGAGGAAAACATCTTTATTTTAACCTTTTCTCCTGCTGATATTTCCACCAACAATGACCAAACACAAACAGCCAAAGAACAAGACCTGCAAACCTCGTTCAGTTTCGAAATGAGCTGCATCATGTCAGTGTGACATCTAAATAAGACCAAACACACCAGAGCTAAAGTCATTTATATGCCAGCAGTAAACCTGCTGCTTTTTTTCTTCTTTACCCGCTAAATCCGCAAATAACAAAACAACTCATGATTATTTTGGGCTGGTGCAGCGTGAAGAATCTCACACTCATACCTTCACACTCACATATTAGAAATTCATTTGCATTAATCAGAAACTCTGCCCCTGAAGGGCTCTGCTGAAATATGTTAGATTGTTTAGTCAAAATTACAATACAGCTAGGGCAATTTATCTTTTGAAAAGCCTGTTAATTTGTTCAGGAGGAAAAAAAGTGTTTTCATTTGCATGTTGAATGAGGAGTAGCTGGAGCATCTTTTACCAACCTGTTACGCTACTTTCTCCTTAGCTAATGAGGCGGGGAATTACTGATTCCACTGGGAGCCTTTAACACGACAAACACACGGTGACTTTTCAGCTCCTTCGGGGGAGCTCTACGCAGGTACATACGTACGTACACACCTGGGTGTTGATGTTTGTGTGCATACCTTTTACCTGCAATGTGCTGGTAAATATGTAGATGTAAATATTCATCTCCGTAGATTTTTCTTTACAAACATGGATGCAAAAGGATGTAATTACACAAAATAATTAACATGTTTAAATGAAATCCAACAAAGCACAAAGATGAAAGGGGTGATAATAATTTTCATACAATTTAGAAAAAAGAGCAGGAGATGTTCCAATTCCTAAGAGCCTTATCTTTGGAGTTAACCTGCTTTATGTTCATTTCCTGTGCTTGGTGAGATATTTAAATCTGAATTTCTTTGAATTTTTTATACAAAAACAGCAGCTTTGATACTAAAATAACGGGGCAGCAGTAGCTCAGGAGGTAGAGTGGGTTGCTTCATGTTTAGAGGGTCGTGAGTTGATTCCAGCACCCATCAGGCATATTCTCCTGTTATGTCCTTGGGCATGACACTTCACCCGACTTGCCTGTGGTGGTGGTAGTCAGAGGGGCCCATGGTGTGAAATGGCAGCTTTGGCTCTGTCTGACCACTCCTGGGTGGCTGTGGCTACAAAGTAGCTTACTAGCTTACTAATCTATTTTTTTAAACCAATATCATCCAAACTTCCATTCCAGCTCTTCTCTACTGTCCAAAATCATTGAAATGGTGGCTTTCAAGCAGATCACAGAATACCTCTCACAAAACTGTCTGCTTGACCCTTACCAATCTGGATTCAAAAAGGGCCACTCCACTGAAACTGCTCTGTTAGCAGTGACGGAATCCTTAAAAGAAGCTAGAGTGACAGCCAAATCCTCAGTGCTTATCCTGCTCGACTTATCGGCTGCATTTAACACTGTCAACCATGGATTCCTTTTGTCCACACTCTCTAGTATGGCCATCACAAAGAAAGCACATGCCTGGTTTCAATCGTACCTCACAGGACGATCATTCAGTGTATCTTGGCTTGGACAATTCTCTACCGTGCACCATCTTGCCACTGAAGTCCCCCAGGGCTCTGTACTAGGACCTCTTCTCTTTGCCATATACACCACCTCACTGGGTGAGATCATTCGATCACATGGCTTCTCCTACCACTGCTATGCAGACGACACCCAGCTCTATCTGTCATTTCAAACCAGATGACCACACTGTCTCTGCACGAATATCAAACTGTCTCTCTGACATATCAAAATGGATGAAATCCCACCATCTCCAACTCAACCTCTCTAAAACTGAACTACTTGTCATCCCAGCAAAACCATCCATAGAGCACAATATCTCATTCCAAAATGTCTTCCCATCTCTGGCTCCTTCAAAGGCAGTTCAAAATCTGGGTGTTGTGATTGATGAACACCTGACCTTTAAAGGTCATGTTGCCTCTGTTGCTCGTTCATGCCGCTTTGCGCTGTATAACATAAGAAAGATCAGACCATACCTAACACAACATGCCACCCAGCTCCTGGTGCAATCTACTGTCATCTCCCGCCTCGATTACTGCAATGCTCTTCTAACTGGTCTTCCAGCCTGTGCGGTGAGACCTCTTTAAATGGTCCAGAACGCAGCGGCGCGTCTGGTCTTCAATCAGCCAAAAGGAGCGCACATCACCCCTCTGTTCATTGAGCTCCACTGGCTACCGCTAGCAGCACGCATCAAATTCAAATAGCTAACACTAGCATACAAAGTCCGAGATGGTACAGCTCCCATCTACCTGAATCCTCTTGCAAAGGCTTACATCTCAGCCCGGTCGCTCCAGTCATCACAGGATCGTCGGCTAGCAGTGCCTACACCATGCTCAGGACAATCCAGACTTTTCTCATGCATCGTTCCACAAATGTGGAATGACCGTCCAAGCACTACCAGAACAGGTGCTTCCTTTTCGTCTTTCAAGAAACTCCTGAAGACCCTGCTCTTCAGAGAACATCTACTTAAATAGCACCCTCCCTGCACCCGCCCCCCCTCTCTACTGTCCACTCCTTGTTCCCTCCTCTCCATGACTGATGTCAAGTTGTTGTTGTTATTGTTGTTGTTAGCCTCAAGGGCAACATGCTGATTATCACTTGTAAGTCGCTTCGAACAAAAGCGTCTGCTAAATACATAAACATAAATATATAAACATAAACATACTTTTATAGCAACATATTGCTTGCCTGTCTTCTGTCAAATAAATTGGTGTCTGTTGTTCTCCTAAAAAGTGAAATTCGGAAAATGTAGGCTACAAATCAGCAAACATCAAAGACTACAAGAAAAAAACCTATTGATTATAAAAATGTATATTTCGTTGAAGAAATTCATTCTAAATATAGGGTGAAAATATTGTTAAACTGAACACTGATCACAACAGAGCCTAGTGCAGGGGTAGACAGCTATTTCCCCAGTGTTCTCACTGTGTTTTCAGCTAAAGATGATAAAATAATGTTCCCCAAGAATATTAATATATGAGCAACGCAGGAGATGAAAAAGACAAGATGTATATGTTTAAAGCAAACCTGCTTCAGCACGAGATGTTTAAAAAAGATCAATAAAAAAGACAACTAAAGATGTTCCTTACACGTCTAGATTTCATAACGCTTCTTAAATGTAAAAGGGTAAATGGCCTGTATTTGTACATTTGTATGTATTGTAAATTCGTATTTTTTCTACAACTACCCAGGGCGCTTTACAACAGTCATTCACCCATTCACATACATTCACATGCTGGTGATGATGAGCTACAATGTTGCCACAGCTGCCGTGGGGTGCACTGACAGGCCTGTCAGGTACAGACGCCAACGGTCCCTCCGACCACCACCAGCAGGCAAGGCAGGTAAGTGTCTTACCCAAGGACCCAACAGCAGCATTCTCCGATCGGAGCCGGGATCGACCCTGCAACCTTCAGATTACTGGACAACCCGCTCTACCTCCTGTGCTACTGCTGTTTTATAGCTCTTGCATCATTCATTTTTGCTTCACGTGAGCAGTCCATGAACTTTAAACTGCAACACTTAGCTAGAAGTCCTGAATGTATACTGAAATTAAAGCATGAAAGTCAGGTTTTGAGTAAAAACTGTCCTGACACCATCTGACAGCAGCACAGGTATGAATAAAAACCACTCAGAGAGATCCTGCTGTGTTTTTGTCACAAGTTAAACTCGTACAAGAGAGGTGGGAAGTGGATAAGACAGGGAGATAAGATAATGGGGAGAGAAGGGAGTAATCCATAAATAGTTAATGTTGCCTTATAACAGCTGAGAGAAGCACACCAAAGCTACTTAAAGTAAGCTGTCCACAAACACACCCACACTACAGCAAAGCCAAACATTGGCTGACAGTGTGCAAACACACACAGAAGCCGAGCATCACTGTTCAACAACGTAGAATCTCAAAGACAACACAGACACACTCCAGCTCCCCACCTCCAGTGATAACAGTGCTTGATTTCACACCATCACCTTGGGAATATTGTGTGCTTCAAGGATACACAGCAGCATTTACAGATCAGGAAATCCTGCAGTTATGCTGCAGTTTTGGTCCAGTAAAATAAAAGCAGCGCTAATGGCGAGAGGGACATTGACAGTTTGGTGAAAAGAAAATGGCAGTCAAGTCCAGGAAAGTAGCCCAACATTTTGGTTGCTAATGAGGTGTTTTTGAGTAAATTTTAAATCTTTGCTCTACAAATGGAAGAACATAAAAAAAAGTCTCCAGTTCCAAAATAGGAGGATGCAACACTCGTGCAAAGAGTTGCTAGAAAGTGCCTTTGAAGTTTTCATTTCCACACACACATGCTGATAAATGTGGCAAATACACACCGAGCGCTAATACTTCATGGGAGTTCATCATCACTGGAGTGAGACAAAAACCAATGAGGCTTTTTGGCAGATTTCCTGCTCGTCCAGGGTTGACAAATTGCCAAAGCCCTCTGTCACAGCTTCACTTTGAGCCCTCTAACTGATTCATCTCCAGTGATTTAGATCTCAGGCATGGAGACAACCGAGCGGAAATGCATGTTTCTTACACCTTCATTTGCATCACACAACATGGAGCAATTACAGTCACTTTGAATAGTAATTTGTTGTCTGGAAAGCTCAATGAATCAATATATTGTTGCTGCTCTGTGGTTTCACCTCAGATAATGAGAAATGTTCCCAAACTTGTAATTTTGAGAGTGAGAACCTGCAATGATCTAAGTAGGCAGTGTAAAGATGTCATTAACATGTTATTCATTCAAAACCAGCTGCTCTCAGTCTATAATGTGGTTAAAAGGATTTTATGTGCTCTGACAAATTTCTAAAATTTGGACTTAGAAAGTTGCAAGACAAACAATTGCTGAAGGAAATTGCATCACATTTTTAATTACTGCTGACCCACAGGTCTTTCATGACCAACTGTCCTTTTCTCTGAACTTTAAGAGGAAAATGAAAAGGTGTTCTGAATGTTTCTTTAGAAGCAGATAATTGGTGTTCTATGTGGTTTCAGATATTTCATCTTTTTTGTTATTTTTTGCTAAAAAATACTCATGGCCGTTCACACGGCAGGTTTTTTTTTTGCATGACAGACCCCACATGTGGTGATAAAAAGTCACAGACATAATAGATTTGGTTCTACAGTGTGTGGTGTGCAGCAACTCTGTAAATACAACACATGAAATGCTCTGACGGCAAATCTCTTCAAATAGAGACAAAGGAGTGTTGGCTTGCTTTTAGCAGCCCCTAGTGTTCATTTAGTAGAACCGAAAGCAAAACCTGTCTCCTCGCTGTGCGTTCATCTTTTTAACATCCTAATCTAACAGCTGAAATGTCTCCCCAGCCTTCCTTATTTTTTACAGGAGAGGTTTATCATTGAATCAGCTGTGTTCATGATCTAAAACATGCAGGAAACATGCTGAAGCAGACTGCAGATTCAAGTATGTAAGCTCAAACTTTGAAGCAAAGACACATGGTGGAGAAGCATGCAGTGCACTTCTGTCACCTCAATTTCTCATTGACTGAATATCAAACTCAGTGGGTTTGTTTATCACCAAAAATCAAACTAAGCCAAACCAACACGCCTGAAAGCCCGGATTAATGATTCGAGCGGTTCTGACGTACTTTTGAGTGGACCAGAAAGCTTGTGGCACACCACACAAGGTAAGATTATCTGATGAGATTATCCTTAGAGCCGTTATGTTAATCATATCAAGCTTTAGGTTGTTGGAAGGTGCCGGGGTGGTTAACAGAATCGACATGATTATCCTACTGGGTGAACTGGGCTGTCGCTCCTCAACCCTATTGTTGAGTTACTTTCGATAGTTTTACATCAGCTGTGTCCAAACATGGCAGTAAATTATAAGGACAGAATCACTTTTAACCAATAATATCCTTTTGCCATGAGTCTGAAAAGGGCTAAAGAAAACCAACAACCAATGGAAATGTTTTGCGTGCCATGTTTAGGAGCACATTATCAGTTTTAATCTTATTCTCTTTATTTAAGCCACAATATGCTCCTTTAAGGTGACTAAAAATTCTAATTAGCAGCAGAGTAGCATGAGCTCATAGTCGCTCATGTCCCTAGAGTTAATGTCATGCTCTTAAAACACTTCTTTAACTATCACCATGTTTAATATCAACTGGAGATCAGTAGACAGTGCTTGTGAACATCAACTGTTGTTTAAAACTGAATATTAAACCAGTGGTGATATTAAGACATCAGTTTGCAGGAATACAACATGAACCCTTTGATCCGCGTAAATAAACATTCTCCCTGCATGGTGGTCCTGTACGGAAATGTACATGCATTGGTTTGAACCCCTTTGATGTACTTATAGTACGTACTCTAGCTCTCTGTGCTGATAAACTGAAGCGAAATAATATAAGAGACTCAGTATCAGGGACAAAAGGTTCCTGATTGGGACAATTCTACCTAAAAACTCAGTTAAATCAAATAAGGCTTATCGGTAGAGGATAAATGGGTTAAAATTACCAGCGAGTAATTAAAAGTGGGGGAATTCCAAAAGCTGTTATTACAGACATCACCAAATAATATCTACATGTCGATTATTATGGCACAACAAACTAACAAACTAATTTCCCAAACACAAAAGCACCTGCTCATGAACTGTGAACTAGAAGAGTGCAAAACTTAACAACAAGCACAACACAACCGCAGAATAAACTCTAGTGTGACTCACCTGAGGGTGAATATTTGAACTGATGAAAGTGCAGACAGAGCCAGAAAAGTGGAGACTGTTTCCCTCTGCCTGATGGGTTTCGAAGGTGCCATCACCACAAAGTTGTTGTCCAGCTTCAGCTCCGACAGCGGCTGAAACAGCCTGACGCTCCCGATGCGCTGCATGGGTGTGTGTCCTGCAAAGTAGCCCATCGGCCTCTGCTCCTCTGTGCGAACTGGGCTGGTCTTTTTTGAGTCCTCTGCGCTACAGTCTCCGCTGTCCGTGGTTTGAATCATGTAGTAGAGTTCCACAGGAGTGCCCTGAGCCTGCTCCAATACCCTTTGTCTGCCGGGTCTCACCGTGGGGGGGCTGAACCAGCTAGCCAGGGGCTCCAGCTCGGCGACACATATCCCCAGCTCACCTTTTAGTCTGCATGACCCACGCACCTCCTGGGTCTCATGGAAGGCAAACATTCTGACGCAGGGCAGCTTATGAATGGTGCTGTAATCATCCCAGTCCCTGCCCGCGATGTAGAACAACACCTGGACTTTTGGAAAACTTGGGTGAATCTGCTCATTGATGATGTACGTATGGACCTTCCAGTTGAATGTAAAAAGTGGTGATGATGTTGCTGATGTTGGCGCTGATGATGATGATGAAGTAAAGGTTATCGTGTTGAATGGTCCTGGCACAGTTTGCAGCATCTCCAAAGGGACAGGCTGCTGGACAGAAAGTGGTCCATAGCTAGCATTGACAAAGGGCATCTGCCGGGCCTGGTGGATAAAGAAGGATTCAGTTCGAGCCCGGAGGCTTGAGTTCCTCATTATGTCCTGGTTTGCTTCTAGTAAGAAGAACGCTGACTCAGCATTGAGGATCCGGTAGCTGACGGGCAGATACATTGGTGTGGGTCCGTATCTCTGCAGGCCATCAAGGATTACTTTGCTGTCCAACACTGGAAGAAAAAAAAAAGACAATCTTTAGACAATTTAAAAAAAAAGTATCAACAACCCAGAACAACCAGTAGGCATGGCACTCATCACCTCAAAGGAAACACCTGGTTTCTACACCCAGCAGAAAAAAACATGATGCAGGCATGAAATTAAAGTATAACATGAGGAAAATATGGATTAGGCAAACAACAAATTGAACGGTGGAACCTCATGACTAACTTGGCATTTGCATACGTTGCCCGTAACTCGAGGCAATCAAATCTTCAGCCCGTTCCAGCATGTTAAACGTCTTTATGGAGACATTCCCACATATCACTTTCACAAACTGCTGCTTTTATTTACACAAACTAGTTGAACTCGCTTTAAAAACACTTGCTCTTTTTTTCCGTTGCTTGCTTATCAGGTTTGTCCATGTTTTCAGTCTTTTTTGTGACGCAGTAACCCATCTTGTTTTGCTCTCATTCAATTTACTTGTCATTTTAATCCTCCCGGGAATGTATTTTTTACCCTCTCATATGTTTTGGACACTGAAGGTTTTTGCTATACGACACTCACATTGAGGAGTTTTTATCAAAACTCTCATTACCTTTCTTTGCACTTCCATTGAAGTAATATACCAGTGGTGCAGTTACAATCACGGTTTTCAGGAAATCTTATTCATATATTTTTGACCTGGCAGAAACATGATTAGCACAGATGGACAGTATTGGTTTAAGTATGTTTTAACCTGAAATCATTATAAATGGGGGTGCTGATAAGCACAAAAATACATTGAAGTAGCTAATCAAGGTTCGAATTATGGGGGAGCTAAGGGGAGCCTAGCCCTCCTTAAAGGGTGATGGGCTCCCTCGAAAGCCATCAAGCGACACACTAAGGGGAAGCCCTCCTTTCTTAACGACGGAGCCACCACCCTCGCTCTTACCGATATTAGATGGACAGAACCACTCCCCTACAAAGACTGAATGTAGTAAATTGGTCAAATAAAAACAGACCATAATCGTGATGTGTAGCAACTCAGCTAATCAACACACTACAAACAGTTTTTACTCACTAACATTCCCTTTGACAAATTGCTCAAGATGAAACATGGCTTCAATGTAAACAATTATGGTGGAAGTGCTCTGTTCTTCCGTCACTTTGCTTTCTGATTGGCTAGACGCCACATTCAACAGACAGAAAATCAGACTGAGACAATCCAACATGTTTGAAAACCCGTATTTATAATCTGAGCAATTCCAATGTCGTTCCAAACAGATCAGAGTGCTTGTAACACTGAACATAAGCTGGGATTATTTGATAAGATGACTTTTACAGCCTCTACAGTAAATGTGTGCATCCTTATGTTGGTCAGGAAGGAGGAGCTGGTCAAAAATCAGCATGGTTATCTTGCTGTGTGAACCAGGCTTAAGAGGTAAATAAGACTTTACTGGTGATGTGACATAAATTGGATCTATCTGACACACACGGCTGTGCCACAAATCCATGTGTGCACATTAGATTAGCCAAGCAGCCATTGCATTCACACAAGATGATGATTGTCTTGAACAAGATTGAAGTTCAAAATCACAAATCCATGTCAAGCCTTAAGTCTCCAGAGAGTGGTTCAAAGTCCTGTCACGAGTTTGTGTTCTTAGACCTGATGACTGTGCCTCTGTGACAGACTGCCCCCCCATCCAAGATGTATTCTGTTTTTCACTCATTGGCCTCGGAAGATAGGTACCAGCTCCATTTGACCATGAACAGGATTAAACGAGTAGAAGAATGATGGATGTGAAAAGGGACGGACTGGGACGATTATTCAACCTGGAATATACACAACGTATATCTGCAACTTTAAGACAAACAAATGAAAGGCATTTTTGATCCAGAACAGGGCAAAAGGTGAGTTTAGCATAAAGAAATCTACCCACCCCTTAGAGCTTTTCTTCTTAGCTGAACACAACCCTCAAACCAAAACCACCTTGCAACAAGAGGATCCATCCGACCTCAGAACCTGTCCCCTCTTTACTCCATCCTGTAAATCCTCTCCTCACCATCCAGCAAGAAGCTTCAGATATTTGGACTGATGGAGAAACCCATTAGAGCCCATTGATTTTCTGTCCCGAGCCGTGCATGCTCTGGGAGACATGTCGCGGTAGTGATTTGTGACAGTCCATGACTGGAACACAATGACTGGCTTGGCAAATGGATGGAACCAGTCATGGGAGCAGCCCTTCAGAAACAACAACACAGTGGAAGGTTGACCCACCTGATTAATATCAAACGTCCAAACTACTTTTCATAAAAGACAATTAAAGCCAAACATCTATTACCATACTAAGCAGCCATTTTTTCAGCTGCTGTCATAGTGGAAATAAATCTGTAAACCCATTAAAGGACAGCCACAGGATCAGTCTTGATTTTTATTTTAATAAATCAAAAATAAATTTAAACGAACAAACAATCATCCAGTTGGGCTCTTTTTCCTTTAATGAAGGATTTTTTATATGAAGCCTGTTATTTTATTTTATTTTTTTCTCCACCACAGCTATGAAATAGTGTTTGCTGGCCAGAATAAATAAAGTCACCCACATGGTTAAACCTAATTATAGACCCCGTCCTAATATTCATTTCCGGTAACAGTAAAACGTCTGTCACAAATGAAAATAACACACATTTAAATTGGCTGCAGTAAACTCCACAAAACTCCTTTCATGCAACTTTAAACTTCTCAGTTCCTGGTGGGAAAGCAGCAGTAAAGGAAGACAAGACCTTTGCTGTTGTCACAGTTAAAAAGTAACAAAACCGAGACGGATGTCAAGAGTGGACGAGGTGCTTAGTTGACGCTTGATCATGCATACAGCAGAATGAGAGGAATTCCCGGTCTATCCTTCTCTCTGGAGGGGAACTGACACACTGTCCTAGTTTCTACTTACGATGACATAAATGAAAACTAAATATTTTATTACAGCATAAAAAATGTTGTAATATGTAACTTCAGATTTGGAATATGCTCTTCTTTGTGACATTAACAGGCTGCCGTAAACACAGAGGCAGAACCGGATAGATTTGCAGCCCCGAGTTGCCCTTGGATTTCATATCTACAGCTACTAGACTTGTAAATCATGTCTGCAGGACTGTTGCTGCAAATGAAAAAGGGGATGATTTGTGAACATAACTTAACCTCTGTGGTAAATCCCGGCTGTAAACTCCTGCAGGGGACATTTTGGGCCAATGACAACCCCTCAGGAGTCTGATCACATCATCATCCCATCAGAAGACATTTGTTAAGATGCAGGATTTAATGTATTGATGTTATGTTCATGATTTCTGAGATAAAAAGCTCACAAAAGCATGTGATTACAAATTCAAATGAAGCAACTTTTAAAATAAAGCCTTAAAAGATATTGAAGCTTTAAGTCCTCAAGGCAGAATTCAGATCAAACCTCTTCTCATAATCACCTGTTTTCTTTTTCTTTTTTTAGCTCTGGTGACCTGAGCAGAACTTTACGTCTAATCCTCTCATCTTAACCCCCACTCCGCTCTTCATCTTCTCATATTATCTTGATCCGCCGCCATATGTGTATCTTGCAGCTGCTGCTTGATATGTCGTAAAAATTCAACATCAACATTCAAATTACATCCATCAAACATGTTTTATATGAAATTTGTAGAGGATGTGTTGGGGGAAAAGGTGAGAATAAAACCTGATAATGGAGTAGAGAGGTGGGAATGTTGAGTTTTTTTTTTCTCTTGTGAGAGTTCAAAAACAGCCAGAGTAAAGAAAAGAGCCTCCTACGAAGAAGGTCTTTCAGAAGAAACCGCTAAACAGTTTCCAGCTTCCCAACCTGCTGCTTTAAGTACTCTGGACTTACTCTTGCAGCAAATAAAACAAGCACAAATGGTTACTGAGTGACAAGGCTGACAGGTTGTGGCTGAATCTAGCTCATTTGTTCGACCATTTACAGTATACCTAAAGGTGGTGCTGCGTTCTTTCATGACAGACTGCTATTTCTCATTAAAATACAAAACTGCAGCTAAGTTGCTCTCCTTTTATGGTAAGCATCTGTAGCACAGAGCTCCACATACTATTAAAAACACAATAATGGGAATATATTTGGTTTAGGTGACATTCTATCTCATTACATTGTGCAAACTTTAGAGGTTTACTCTGCTTTCAACCATAAAAACACAACCCTGGTGCTCAAAATGTATTTTCTGTTTTAGCTATCTAAGCCACCACATCTTTTCTGATAATTGGATGGATTTCATTTAATTTTGTTCTGATGTTCTTCAGGTTCACTACATTATATTTTTGATTAGTGAGTGCATGAGTGGATAATGGATGCATGAAGGATTCAACAGCCGACATCAGAATTCGTCTTTGAGTTAGAAATGGCCCTCTCAGTGAAAATAATCAGATATGTTTTCATATCTATGAAGAGTGTGATATTTAAATGAAGGACCAACCCCTTCAAAGGGGCAGTTACATCTTTAAGTTGTTTTTTCAGGTAAAATACCTTTTAAGTACAGCTGTTTTCTACCATACTGAATAGCAGAACATTACTAAAACACAATAAAGCAGCCACCTTATACAGACACTCACTTGACTGTTTTTTACTGTTTAAAGGGGCATTATGGAAGTTTGACAGCCAAAACATGTATAGAAATAATAAATTTCTTCTTCATACTTTCTCCTGCAGTGCCCTGGTCCTGTAGAATGAGCCCTGGCATTGTTACTGTGATGGCCTGTTTTTCTGTAAAATCACAGAAAGAGAGCTGCTCGGGTTGAGCAGACTGCTTCATGCGTGTTCACGCTCAGGCATAGCCTGTAGCATTTGCTATCAGTAGCTTTAGCAGCAGAGAGAGAGGCAGTGCCAACTCAGCGACTTTGTCGCTGTTCCTAACGCCTAGTGATGAACCTACTAGCTACATTTCTGAGGACCCTTAGCTACTTTCTTCTAGATACGTCCTGCAAATTAGCAACAAAATAGCCATTTGCGCTCCAAACCGTTCCTTGAATGTTGTTTCAGCTGTTATCAAGGATATAAATATTACAGATACAAAAGATGTCACTGGTGCTATAGCTCACCTAGTAAGACGTCGGACTCTCGTGCAGAAGTCCCGGGTTTGATGTGAGCATAGTTTATTTAGAGTTTATTTTTTACATTAATGGTATATTTTTTTTACAGTAAGATGACCAAATTTTTATTTGAGATTCGCCGAACGGCATTGAATTCACAGATAAAAAAGATGTGGGTTCAACTTTCATTTTGGAACAATTTTTCAAGCAAGGGAAGGGCATGATCTGAGCATGCAGGAAGACTGACCCATCTTAAACCTTTGTTGGCTGTGCTGAAGAGAAAGGTACAGAACCAAATTATTTCATTAATTAGCTGCGCGTTCTCCTGTCCTCCGGGCCACACACACAGACACACACACACACACACACACGGGACTGTCAGCTGTTATTTTCGTTAAGGAATGTGCACGTACAGCATGCGTGCCTCGTGCACGAGCCTACATTGAAGCTGCTGTTACGCTTTTGGCCTGAGGGGGCAATTGCAAGCATAAAAATTCAAAACTCCGTAAAGTCCCTTTAAAATATTCAGTCAGGTGATCGCATGTCAGATCATCAACCAAAGGTCTATCACATCCTTATGTTGTGAATGGGTGGTGAAATGCAGACCAGCAAGACAGAGGACTCAATAAAAAATCATGAAAATAAATGGCTGACATAGCTCGTTCGTTCGTTTCGTTTATTTCATTCACTCAATCAAATAAAAGTTACATTAAAACAATTCATGTTCATAAATAATCATAAATGAAAAGGAGCAGAAAGAAGCAAAAACTTATAATATCTGCCCCCTTTTCACATCAAGACATTAGCTGTTCAACTCAAAGAATTTCATTCATCTAACCCCCACCTCTAACACAAAACAAGTCAATCAGCCTACTTAAGGTCTTATTACTTCATTATGATATGTTTCACATTTTTTTAAAGTAAGGAAATTGTTTAGATTGTTTTATTTCACTGTTGAGTCTATTCCTTAAATAGACACCTTTAACTGAGATACATCTTTCCATTATCGCTGTTCGGAATCTTGTTTTTTTTTTATATCAGATCCATTTAGATTATAATTACGTTCTCTTTTTACAAATTTCTTTTGAATATTTATTGGTAGAATTACTTTATGTGCTTTGTACATAAGTTTTAATAAATTATATTCTACTAGTTTGTCAAATTTTATTAGGTGTAGTTGTGAAAACATTGGATCAGTATGATCCCTGTATCCACTTCCAATAATAACTCTCACTGCTCTTTTCTGTAAAAGAAAAATTGAATGCGTATATGTTTTGCAGGTACTTCCCCATACTTCGATACAATATGTCAGATATGGAAGAATTAATGAGTTATACAGAATATGCAAAGCTTTTATGTTCAACAATTCCTTCATCTTATTTAGTACTGAAATAGGTCGAGATATTTTCATTTTAATATAATTTATGTGAGACTTCCACGATAAGTGTTCGTCAATAATAACACCTAAAACTTTTACTTCTTTTACTCTGTCTATCTCAATTCCTTCAACATTTATTGATGCATCAGCACTTTTTTACCACAAAAAACTATAAACTTAGTTTTATCGATATTTAAAGAAAGCCTATTGATATCCAACCATATTTTATTTTTTGTAAATTCATTTTCAACTACATTTAAAACATCTTTCATATTTTCTCCTGAATAAAATAAGGTTGTGTCATCTGCAAATAGTATGCACTTGAATAATTTTGAAACCAAAGCAATATCATTAACGTATAAAAGAAAGAGTAATGGTCCAAAGACCGATCCTTGTTGTACTCCACAACTAATGTTATGTGTAGAGGATTTTGTATTATTAATTTCCACAAACTGTTGTTGGTTCGTCAAATAACTTCAGATCCACTCATGTGCTACTCCTCTACTCCTGTATTTGTATAATTTATCTAATAATATTACATGATCCAGCATATCAAACGATTTTTGTAAATCTACAAAAACACTCACCATTATCTATTGCTATTTAAATCTCTTCTACTAAGTCAGTTATTGCTGTTGCAGTTGAATGATTGGAACGAAACCCATATTGACTATGCCTGTTAATAAACTTTTCCAACCTAACAACAAATATTTTTTCCAGAATTTTTGAAAACTGCGGAAGCAGTGGTATTGGCCTATAATTACAGTATTTATGCTTATTTCCACCCTTATAGAGTGGTATCACTCTAACAGTTTTCATATTTTCTGGAAATATTCCTTTAACAAATGATAGATTGCATATGGTAAAATGGTAAATGGCCTGTATTTGATATAGCGCTTTCTAGAGTCCTAGAACCTCTCAAGGCGCTTTACAACACAATCAGTCATTCACCCATTCACACACACATTCACACACTGGTGGGGATGAGCTACAATGTAGCCACAGCTGCCCTGTGCAATGGCAGAGGCAAGGCTGCCACCAGTCCCTCCGACCACCACCAGCAGGCAACATGGGTTAGGTGTCTTGCCCAAGGACACATTGACAGCGACAGACTGAGCAAGGCTCGAACCTGCAACCTTCCGATTACGGGGCGAGCACTTTGTCGGATCATTGTTTGTTGTCAGCTTTGTTTTGTTCTGTCGTTCCCGCTCTGCCATTAAAACAATTTTTATTTCATCCGTGCCTGCATTCCTGCCTCCTGATCTGCTCCAGCACACATGGTCCGCCGTCATCCACACACTCAACGTGACATTATCTTTTTAACTTTAGGAATTTGTTTAGCTAAATTTGAGCCAATGTTCACAAAACATGTATTAAAGTCATTTACAATTTCTTTTTTTATCATAAATATCCATCTTGTTTTTTATAAAGTAATTTGGTATTTGTGGTTTAACTTTATCTTTTTTTAGAAGTTTACTAATTACACCCCATGTGTTATTTGTGTTATCCTTGTTTTTTATCTAACAATTGACTGTAATACTCCCTTTTCTGACGTTTTATAATCCATAGCAACAATAAACAAAAAATACTAAACCGAAAACAAATACACTCCTGGAAACTAATAACAGCAGGATACCTTCCTGAGCAAAATAATGATGAGAATAAAATTAAAGACGAACTTAATAGTTTGAACTTGCTTTTAGCACCCACTTGAGTCCGTTATTACTGCTGAAATGTCTCCTCAGCCTTCATTAGTTTCTACAAGAGTGATTCATCACTGAATTAAGCAAATCAGCTTTGTTCATGATCTAAACATGCAGGAAATGGGCTGGAAGCAGGCTCCATCGGCAGGTATGTAAAGCCTCATTTCCACCAACCTTTTTGGCATGGAACAGCTTGCTAATTTTTCTGTCCCCACTGTAAAACTGATCCAGACAACCGACCCGGGCTGCACCAGTCATAGGACTTTTTGGCCCCCTTCTGTTGTAGGTCCAGAAATTTCTGGAGCGGTACGGCTAGGGCGAAGCAACAACACAGTCCACTGACTGGGGGACAGAAATACGTCACTACTTGCAACAAGCAAAACAGAGCTCTGTTGTTGGTACTTTCATACATGAATGTGAAAAAATGCCTGCAAGTAGCAGCAAGTTTTGGTCATCTTCAGAGCTCCATACATTCCTCACTGTCATCGTGAGAGTGCACTCAGGCGGAGCTAGACAGATAGGTAAGGACGCTTTTTTCCCTCAGTGGATGGTAGCCGAAGGATCCCAGTGGACGTTAGAACAGTGTCGGGCCAAGCTAAAAAAAATTAAAGCCCAATAAAAATAAGTTAAGGACAGAAACAGCTGGATGCTATTTATAGCCACAGACCAGCAAACCAAGGCAGACCTGGAGTCAGTGATCACGCTCTGGTCACTAGTGGAGCCCGTTGGTAAGCATTTCCTTTTTGTCTGTAGCTCTGAAGACCATTAACTGCAGCCCAAAAATACTGAACAGTTGCACAACTTATTTATGAAATTGCGCATGACGGTTCATTTAACCCAGCATGACGACATGAAAGTCCAACTGTGATAGAAAAGCTCTCCTGAAATGACCAACCCTTACGGGAACACGCCGGTCCACAATGACCTGCTCCACTTTGTACTGAACCTTGCAGATGGATCCCAGTCTCAAGCTCCACTTTTACTAAGTCAAACAGGGACTGGACCGGCACTCTGAAGTTGCAAGTGTGACAGGGGGCTGAGTGACATTTCATTAACCCTGTAAAGGGTCATTTTAGCACATTTTGGTTCAAGAAAATTATTTAAAAATATGAAAAAACTTGCCCAGTATGTCTTTATGTAGCAAATAAATAGCAGCTATGCAAAGGTGAAGAATGGGAAATTAAAAGGGGGATCCTAAATTCAAAGAGGTGCAGAAAAAACGAATAAATCACATTAAACCATCAAAATATCATCAAAACTAAAAATACTCAAAGATAATGCAAGAGACAAAAGAAAACCACTAAAAGTTTAATAATTCATCAACAACATTATATCTTTGCTCTCATTTTAAAAAATCGGAAATAAATAAATATCCAAACATCATTTGATTTTCCAGAAAAAAATCTAATCAAATCACTGTTGCAGAAATAAATGAAACTTTATTAATCTTTAGTTGGATTTATTTTCTGCATGAGTAGAGGAAATATTCCACCCCTTTATTTTCGACAAACCCTTTAATTGAAAGTAATTGGTAGTGACAAGTTCAAACAGCTTATTAAGGTGCTGCCAATAGTGTGCACACCTGTCATTAGGATAAACAACGGTTTCATTGAAGAAGCTCCTTTGCGAAACAACTGCTTACCATAGCACTCTATTGTTTGATACCTCACATCTTTAGTCTTCACATCTCTCTTTTCCATTATTTTGTGGGGTGTTATGTAAATTTGTCTTCGTCTTAAAAACACATGTTTCATAATTAAATGTGTGATGGATAAAAGCTGGCTTATTTTTTGTAATAACAGAATATACGGTGCTGTGAAAAATGTATATGCCACCATATAGGGTTCTTCAGTGATTTCTACCATCTGACAAACAATATCTAAGGAAATTGAAACTGTTGGTAACTGGTGGTAATGTGAGGCTGCACTGCTGCTTCAGGACTTGCTGTAATGGATAAAACAACAAATTCTGCTCTATGAGAAAATCCTGAAATAGAATGTCTGATCGTTGACCTTTAAAAGGCCTTTCATGTATGAACATTCTAGCCTAGGAATTTGTCATTTGCTAAAACAAAATCATTTTGCTTTGCAATTCGGTTTAGCACTTTATTGGGACCTCCAATTCATCTTTTCCCTGCTTCTTCCATAATGTATGATGGACTGCCCCATTGGATTGGTGGGCCAATCACAGCGCACTTTGTCAGGTGGGCAGGGTGAAAAAACTAAGATGGTGACAGCTCCATAGCGGTCCACAGCCCTCTGTTGGTAGGAGGAATGTTACTGTAACAACAAAGATGGCAAAGGCTTGTTTGAAAATGTTTGGCATTGACTTTGAACTATTTAGACTTTAGCTTTTCTTTGAGTCAACAGCAGATAGAGGTACTTTTGTTTATTTATGAAAAGGATGAGTTTGTGTCTTCTTACCCCTTCTTTCCACCGGAGCCGTCAGCAGCACGTTACTGCAGCAGCACATCTTGCTCGCGTAAGCAGCTGCTTGGCCCTTCCCACGAGACGCAAAGCAGCAGGGGAGCAGCTGTCACCGACCGAGCACGAAGTCACACGAGTGACTTCGTCAGTAAACACAACAACAAGCAGGAGAAAATTACAACATGGCTCCAAAAGGTTTGTGTTTTATGTTCTGTCCGTTTTATAATCGCCAATACGGACCTGAAAAACAAAGAAGACCGCTAGCTAGGTGATAACTTCTCACGGGGCCGCACAGTTAGTAACTTTTTTAAAGTAAAGCAACCGGAAGGCAGTACGTTTCTTTATTCTGAAAATCTCGGGAGCTTCGCTCCGTTTCCGCGTCCGATTTCCTGTCTTTCCTTCCCCAAAAATGTCAAACTTGACCCGTTTCAGAGGCGTCGCGCGTAGAAAATAGAACCGGCGCGTAAGGGCCGCGACATGCTGCTCCTGAGACGCGGCCGACTCGCGCTGCTGACGGCTCCAGTGGAAAAGGTTCTGTTGACCACAGCGGTTGCTATCAGCAGCTATGACGTGCTGCTGCAGTAACGTGCTGCTGACGGCTCCGGCGGAAAGAAGGGGTTGGACTGAGAATGGCAGGCTTCCTCGTTAACTGGCATCTGTTGCGGTGAGTTCCTTATGTTGTTTGATAAAGTCAGAATCACACATTGGTGAAATTTTATCACTGCAACTGACCCATCCCGTTGGGGATTTGGTGGTTTAGCCCCAATCCAAACCTTTAATGCTGAGTGTCAAGCAAGGAGACGTTGAGTCCATTTTGTCAAGTCTTTGGTATGAACCAACCAAAATTTGAACCCCAATCTCTTAGTCCCAGGGTGCACACTCTACCACTAGGCCACTGAGAAGGTCCAATAGCATGCAAAAAGAGTTTGAAACACAACCATGGATCCTGTTCCACATATAAGAAGGCTTGCCAGACTAAAACCAATTAATGTGGCCAAATCATGACAGCTCTATCACAGAAGCGACTCAGTGCCAGTTTTAAAAGGCTTGATCACAGTTGTTGCCCGCGATAATAATGATATAACTAGTTATCCAGTTTATGGATTAGTTACTGTTTCAAACAGCACCAGACAGTTAGTTTGGATAGATTTCTTCCTCTTAATGAAACAAAATCTATCTTTGACGACTGTTTTTTGAGAGATTTGCTGAGCTGAGATTTGAGCAGAAGATTTCTCTGATTTGTACCAACAACCACCACAGTCCCACACCCACCTGCTATGTAACAAATAATTAAATGTATCTTTTAAATTCTTATACAAGTGTAATCCAAACAGTGTGAATCATAATTTTTAAGTCTGCCAATAACCTTCAACCTACCAAAACAGCTGAATGGCTGTAAGCAGCCAATTATGATGACTGAATGAAACAAAAGACAAGGTCTTTTTGAAGGAAATCAAAAGGCATTCAAATTATAATCTACCCACAACATGCTTTTATGTTTGCCAATGCAGTGATGTCAATCACTTCAGCATTAGGAAGTGCCAGAGCTTTTTTTTTTTGTTCCACTGATTGTGAGTTTTGAAGAGGAAGCTGCTTGTTTTGTGTCTTCTGACACTGACATTTAAAAAGCTTTTGAAATCACACATTTCTGTGCATCTATGAGGTAAAACATTAAAGCGTGATCTTTACATGGCATTTTCTTACTGTTAAACATTTACTCGGTGTCGGAGTTTGGTCTTCAGGGGAACGGCTCAGGGGATCTAAGTCATCATCTGCGGACCCACTGTCGGTCAGTACGAGAGGTAACGTTCTCATTTCTCACCGCAGAACAACAGAATGAAAAGGGTATTTTGGGCTCTTGGAGAGCTAGATATAAATGTCAGCTGCTGCTCAGATAGAAAAATTACCATTGGCAAAGTCAAGAACTTTTAAAGCCTTATCAAAGATGGTTTCTGATAAGGTCTCTCATCCACATTAAAGTGAGGAGGAGACAGAAAGTCTCCAACACCAGCGAACATCCCCTTTCTAATGCTCGACTAATCACTGATTTAACCAAACGTAATTGAACATAACACTATCATCGCAAGACGAAAACTACTTTTGCCATTAAAAAAAGCCATTTTCTGTTAAGAACAAGCAGCTAACTCACAAAATTACATCAAATGGGCCTCAAAAGGGCTTTTATTGGATTAAGCAGTTCCCAGAGTTATTATCTTACAACAGTGTCATTTCATTTATTCCGAAGCACTTCAGATCAGTCCAGTCGCCTGTTAAATATTGCATGCATATTTCACAATAAAAGCTTGAGAACAGAAGTGTTTCAGCCCGATTACATTCAAAAAGGTTTTAAAAGAAATGCAGCAAATGGAGGAGTTGATTCTATCTATAGATACACACACACATACACATATATAAGGTTTTAGGATGTTTGCCATTTAAATTATATAGGATCCTAAATTCCATAAAAATTTAAAAATTGTAAATGTCCTGCACCCACATTTTCTAAGTTAAACACATCTCTTTTAACAACAGTAGTTTCTGCATCTTGCTTCAGCCCTCTGCCCCCTCCCCCGCGCAGCGGCGGCAAACTCACTGATGCGCCTGCAGCCTCGAGTTGCTGCTCTAAACATTAAAATAATTATTTAATTTTCTGTTCCTCACTTCTGATTACCTTTAATAGTGTCTGTTTGTTAGAACCACCATAGGTACAAAAACAAACTTATTTTTATTTGACTATTTTTCTGTCCTGTCTCTGTTTATTATCTTCCTGCATCTCCTCTCAATCCTAAAGAGAAACTGCTACCTGGTTTAATGTATTTTCACCTTATGAGTTTCCTTTGAACTGCAGTTCTAAAAGATCTATTGACCGCAAAAACAGCGGAATGTGCGACGCGCGCTGGCCGCACCAATGAGGTGAAGTCATCGGAGGACAAAACAGGTGATGCGCTCCGCTCCACAGCAACGAAACGCATCAGGCACAAATAAAAGACAGAAATCATAAAAGGACATAAACGATCGCGTGTTAAATTTGTTTTTGAGGTGGCGACACTTTGAGAATGTTACTGTGACCGTGCTCAAGACGCATCTGTCTGGAGCGCATCAACGATCAGAGCTCTGCACTTCTCAGCTCTAAATAATCCCTGGAGAGTCCACATAGATAATGTAATATAAGTAGAATCTGGATAATTTTTGGGCTACCCCTGGGTGTGCTGACGGCATCCGGGAGCTCCCTAGTTCACCTGTAATTTGAATCCTGCGTATAGCACAAGTTTGTCGAGTGAGTTGCTGGATCCTAGCAGACAGTTGCCGGAATGGTCCTTTCAAAATAAGATATGTCCTGGATCTTGTTCCGGCAAGATCCGGCTCAAAATAAGTACTGGTTGTTTTGTACAGAGGTTTTCTAGCCAGAGGCTAATTTGCACACCTGGTCCTTGGTTAGACTTTTTGAGACAATCAAGCAACAGCATTTATAACATTTATCACCACACACACACACACACACACACACACACACACACACACACACACACACACACACACACACACACACACACACACAAATTATGTAAATAAATTAGTTTAGCTGATAAAAAACATCAGTGTTCACAAGTTTGTTTTTGTTTGTTTTTTCACTCAGGAGTTATTTGTTAACAGCTTTATTGGTAGATTGTTCCTGATCTGAGATCCTCTAAATGATAACAAGGATTGGCTCAATGATATTTTGTATTTGGGTGGTTTGCACCCTCTCCCTGGGCTGCCACCTTACCGTGGTGGAGGGGTTTGAGTGTCTCAATGATCCTAGGAGCTAAGTTGTCTGAGGCTTTCTGCCCACGGCAAACAAGTCCTAGGTGAGGGATCAGACAAAGAGCAGCCCGAAGACCTCTTATGATGAATTATATAAATGGAATCCATGTTCCCTCGCCCGGACGTGGGTCACCGGGGCCCCCCTCTGGAGCCAGGCCTGGAGGTGGGGCACGCTGGCGAGCGCCTAGTGGCCAGGCTTTCACCAATGGAGCCCGGCCGGGCACAGCCCAAAGAGGAAACATGGGTCCCCCTTCCCATGGGCTCACCACTCGTGGGAGGGGCCAAAGGGGTCGGGTGCAGTGTGTGACGGATGGTAGTCGAGGGCGGGGACCTTGGCAGTCTGATCCTCTGCTACAGAAGCTGGCTCTTGGCACATGGAATGTCACCTCTCTGGTGGGGAAGGAGCCTGAGTTAGTGTGTGAGGTTGAGAGGTTAAGACTAGATATAGCCGTGCATTACCAACACTATCTATAGTGGGGACGGTGTGCTGCAGACCTCTACCCAGGACGTTGTGGATCAGTGGGCAGAATACTTCGAAGACCTCCTCAATCCCACTGACACGTCTTCCAGTGAGGAAGTAGAGCCTGGGGACTTTGGGTTGGCCTCTCAGATCTCTGGTGCTGAGGTCACTGAGGAGATTAAAAAGCTCCTCTGTGGCAAGGCTCCAGGGGTGGATGAGATCTGCCCGGAGTTCCTTAAGGCTCTGGATATTGTGAGGCTGTGTTGGCTGAAGCGGCTCTGCAATATCGAGTGGACATCGGGGGCAGTCCCACTGGACTGACAGACCGGGGTGGTGGTCCCCTTACATGTGTTTTGTGGATTTGGAGAAGGAGTTTGACCGTGTCCCTCGGGGGGCCCTGTGGGGGGTACTCCGGGAGTATGGGGTACCAGGCCCTCTGATACGGGCTGTTAGATCCCTGTATTACCGATGTCAGAGCTTGGTCCGCATTGCCGGCAGTAAGTCGGGCTCGTTCCCAGTGAGAGTTGGACTCCGCTAAGGCTGCCCTTTGTCACAGATTCTGTTCATAACCTTTATGGAAAAGATTTCTAGGTGCAGCCAAGGTGTGGAGGGCATCCGTTTTGGTGGCCTGAGGATCAGGTCTCTGTTTTTTGCAGATGATGTGGTCCTGTTGGCTTCATCAGAACGTGATCTTCGGCTTTCGCTGGAGCAGTTTGCAGCCGAGTGTGAAGCAGCTGGGATGAGAATCAGCTCCTCAAAATCTGAGACCATGGTCCTGATTCGAAAAAGGGTAGAATGCCTTCTCCGGGTCCGAGATGAGGTCCTGCCCCAAGTGAAGGAGTTTAAGTATCTCGGGGTCTTGTTCACGAGTGAGGGAAAACTGGAGCATGAGATCGATAGGTGGATTGGTGCTGCATCTGCAGTGATGCCGGCATTGTACCGATCTGTCATGGTGAAGAGAGACCTGAGTCAGAAGGCGAAGCTCTCGATTTACCGGTTGATCTATGTTCCTACCCTCACCTATGGTCGTGAGCTTTGGGTAGTGACCGAAAGAACGAGATTGCGGATACAAGCGGCCGAAATGAGTTTTCTCCGAAGAGTGGCTTGGCTCTCCCTTAGAGATAGGGTGAGAAGCTCGGTCATTCGGGAGGGGCTCGGAGTAGACCCACTGCTCCTCCACATCGAGAGGAGCCAGTTGAGGTGGCTCAGGCATCCGGTCAGGATGCCTCCTGGACGCCTCCCTGGCGAGGTTTTCTGGGCACGCCCAACTGGGAGGAGACCTAAAGGTAGACCCAGGACACGGTGGAGGGGCCATGTCTCTCACCTTGCCAGGGAACGCCTTGGGATTCCCCCAGAGGAGCTGGCCCAAGTGACTGGGGAGAGGGAAGTCTGGGCCTCTCGCCTTAGGCTACTGCCCCCGCGACCCGACTCCGGATAAGGGAAAATCACTCCACACTAAAAACCTGAATCAGAATATGGCCGAATATGTATATTATTGACCCGTTTTTCTATTTTATATATTTTTTCTGTAATATATATTATATTACAGGTACATATATGTATCTATAAAATAGAAAACAGCCAGTTTTATATATGTCACATATATTCAAAAGCTATATCAAAACATATATTAAAACCTACATGTTTATATAAATTATTTCCATGTGGGTTGTCAATTGCTTAATATTTCCTATGTTTGCCTATGGGAAAGAAAGGAGATATTGTACTCGTCTATCTTTAACATAAATTTTGGCAGCTTAATGTGACGTTATGGAAAAACCCATCATCATGAGCAACCAAACATAGGCTATACTAGGCTAACAATTGTCCATATTCTGTACCATTTATCCACCAATGGCTCTTTCAATTATTGTGAGTGAAAACTAAATGGCATAGTAGCATTTGTTTTGGCATTAGAAATTGAAAATGTTTTTCAATTTGTTGGCTAGATGGATATACGAAGATTTTTTAAGAGAGTGAGTGAGGAACAGGAGAGAGGCCAGGTGGTTGATGCTGAGGAGATCTGCATGGTCAAGGTCAGCGATCTACAGAGAAAACAGGGGCGAGTGCACCGTTATGAGCATTTACCTGAGCATGAAGTTCCCAAGCAAAATTGAACAGTTTTCTATTTAGGAGTGAACAGGTGAGGGACCTTGAGAAAAAAAAAACTAAAATTATCATCTGACCTGCAACCTTATGTCAAGTTGTATCTGTATAGTTGACTTTCTGTATTATAAGTTCTACTACTTGCTGGATATTTTTATATATACTGTTATTTTTGTCTTGTAATTGTTAATTACACACTCCTTTATTCCATATCATAGCAGTGTTATTCATATATTAAAACTGTCAACTGCACACTCATTTGGCAGAATAAAAGTTTGACAATTATTCATTTGTTCTTTATTGTCATATTTCAGTAACATTTATAATTAAGCAAGTTGTAATTAAACAAATTAAATAAATGACTACAACATTTCCCCCTGTTAAGTGCAGTAGACTGAAATGAATAGCTTTATTTGGAAATATAACATCTAATTTTTAATGGACAGATAAAATCTTTCTTCAACATAGACCCCACTAATTAACTGTTTAAGTGTTATTTTTTATAAAAAGAAGAGAGAAAAAGCACAAAGTTAGGAAAGGAAAAGAAAGTGATAAAATAATAGGTTTTGTTAAATGTTCTACAGATAATGAATTAATTGACAAAGTTTTTGCAGGGTGTGACAAAAAATGTTCAAGGTCAAGCTCCTGGGGCTAAGCCCCCCATCTCTCAATCCTAGTGACATCCATTAATGGATGGGTGGATGGTTGGGTGGTTTGCACTCATTGGCTACTCCTCTGGTTGTAGCTCCTGTGATGTTGGCTTTTACGATCAGTCAGCTCACCAGCTCTGAGACAAGGCCATTTAGACATTTGAACGTCAGTTTAATAAAAGAGAAGTTTAAAACGTTATTGAAACTTAGGAGGTTGTACTTCTCCTTACAGTGGTGGCACTTCATTTGGGTCTTTTGGGCTTGTTTGACAGGTTTTAAAGCAGACTAGGTTGCTTGGCCCCAAACTGTTACACATTAAGAAAGGTGAGACTGAATCATGGCATGTAGGTACAGCTGGGCATGTTTTACAGGTAAATGTGGCCTTATCATAGGGAAGCAGTTGAGGTTAGTCCTAATGGTTCTGGACACTTTTCTGTTGTTGGACTCATGTTTAAGAGTTCTTAGGGTTCTACAACTCCACAAAGCGCTTCATAATTTCATCAATTTCCCTCTGGGATTAATAAAGTATTTTTTAATTGAATTGAATTGAATAACACAATCAGTCATTCACACATTCACACACACATTCACACGCTGGTGGTGATGAGCCACAATGTAGCCACAGCTGCCCTGGGAAACACTGACAGAGGCGAGACTGCCGAACACTGACGTCACCAGACCCTCCGACCACCACCAGCAGGCAACGTGCGTTATGGATCAGCATTCTGTGGAAGGAGCCGGGATAAAACCTACAGCCTTCTGATTACTGGACAACCTGTTCTACCTCCTCCTCAATTGCATTTGAGACTGAGTTTACTATAAACAACTTCCATACTAACATCTGTGAAACCGCTTGTTTGCACTATTTAAAATTAAATTCAGAAGCAGAAACCATGCAGTTAAAAAAATATAAATAAATAAAAAGAAATTGATCATAAACTACTCAGAAAAGTCAGTGCATGTCTTCATGAGTAAATTTTGTGTTCTACCATAAACACATTGTATCATGGCAAATAATTTGTATTAGTTTCTTGTGAGATCATCCACATTTTGATTGTTTTTTCCTCTGTTATTACTGGGTCATTTCTAACTTTGAATTCAATTAAATCATTATCTGCAAGCGTTTGCATTACTAAATTATATGTTACTATCTTTTGATATAGACATGGCAATGAAATAGATACGTTGTGAATAATAATAATAATAATAATAATAATAATAATAATAATAATAATAATAATAATAGTTGTTACATAATTTCACTAGGACTTTTTGAACTTTAGATTTTCCTTTATGTCAGTTTAGAAACTCAATCACTTGTGACCTTTAAGGTACTGTAAATGATGTAACCAATGCATTTTTTGTCCAAAATAAAATTCTTCCAGTGTTTAATACCTCTTATCTTTGGCTTCAAGTTGCATTTTCTTCTTGTTGTTGTTTGCTTCCTCTGTATAGCCAACTAATGCCAAGCATGAACATTTCGAACAAAATTTCTAATTTTGAGACAAAAACCTCTCACACCAATTAAACATGAGTGTGTAATGAATGGGAAGTGTTGAATTGCAGTGGTTTGGTAAGACTGACAACTGGATGGTCCAACTGTTGCTTTAGGTCTGAAACGTGTTATTGGTGAAGGTTTTCAGACAAATGCGTGAGAATCACCTTTTTTTTTTTACCTCCAAAATGTATGTATAGCTATACTACTGTCTCTT
>SSNQ01000562.1:2608941-2620762 GCA_006942095.1 Nothobranchius kuhntae
CTGAGACAAGGCCATTTATACATTTGAACGTCAGTTTAATAAAAGAGAAGTTTAAAACGTTATTGAAACTTAGGAGGTTGTACTTCTCCTTACAGTGGTGGCACTTCATTTGGGTCTTTTGGGCTTGTTTGACAGGTTTTAAAGCAGACTAGGTTGCTTGGCCCCAAACTGTTACACATTAAGAAAGGTGAGACTGAATCATGGCATGTAGGTACAGCTGGGCATGTTTTACAGGTAAATGTGGCCTTATCATAGGGAAGCAGTTGAGGTTAGTCCTAATGGTTCTGGACACTTTTCTGTTGTTGGACTCATGTTTAAGAGTTATTAGGGTTCTACAACTCCACAAAGCGCTTCATAATTTCATCAATTTCCCTCTGGGATTAATAAAGTATTTTTGAATTGAATTGAATTGAATAACACAATCAGTCATTCACACATTCACACACACATTCATACGCTGGTGGTGATGAGCCACAATGTAGCCACAGCTGCCCTGGGAAACACTGACAGAGGCGAGACTGCCGAACACTGACGCCACCAGACCCTCCGACCACCACCAGCAGGCAACGTGCGTTATGGATCAGCATTCTCTGGAAGGAGCCGGGATAAAACCTACAGCCTTCTGATTACTGGACAACCTGTTCTACCTCCTCCTCAATTGCATTTGAGACTGAGTTTACTATAAACAACTTCCATACTAACATCTGTGAAACCGCTTGTTTGCACTATTTAAAATTAAATTCAGAAGCAGAAACCATGCAGTTAAAAAAATATAAATAAATAAAAAGAAATTGATCATAAACTACTCAGAAAAGTCAGTGCATGTCTTCATGAGTAAATTTTGTGTTCTACCATAAACACATTGTATCATGGCAAATAATTTGTATTAGTTTCTTGTGAGATCATCCACATTTTGATTGTTTTTTCCTCTGTTATTACTGGGTCATTTCTAACTTTGAATTCAATTAAATCATTATCTGCAAGCGTTTGCATTACTAAATTATATGTTACTATCTTTTGATATAGACATGGCAATGAAATAGATACGTTGTGAATAATAATAATAATAATAATAATAATAATAATAATAATAATAATAATAATAATAGTTGTTACATAATTTCACTAGGACTTTTTGAACTTTAGATTTTCCTTTATGTCAGTTTAGAAACTCAATCACTTGTGACCTTTAAGGTACTGTAAATGATGTAACCAATGCATTTTTTGTCCAAAATAAAATTCTTCCAGTGTTTAATACCTCTTATCTTTGGCTTCAAGTTGCATTTTCTTCTTGTTGTTGTTTGCTTCCTCTGTATAGCCAACTAATGCCAAGCATGAACATTTCGAACAAAATTTCTAATTTTGAGACAAAAACCTCTCACACCAATTAAACATGAGTGTGTAATGAATGGGAAGTGTTGAATTGCAGTGGTTTGGTAAGACTGACAACTGGATGGTCCAACTGTTGCTTTAGGTCTGAAACGTGTTATTGGTGAAGGTTTTCAGACAAATGCGTGAGAATCACCTTTTTTTTTTTACCTCCACAATGTATGTATAGCTATACTATGTTAGAACATTGTTAAGAGGCATGAAAAAAAATGGTTTAAGCTAATTTGTTTTACAAATATACCATTGTAGCTTTAAGTATCCTGTCATAATCTACAAAATCCTTTTTAAAATCACAACAAGAGACTTGACAGACAAAACTCCCCCAGTTAATAAAACGTCTTGAATGATATCTTGAGACAAACACAACACCAAGTAACACTAATCGCTCTAAGTGCCCATCACATGCACCCTGACACTGCAGGAGGGCCGGGGCAGAGCAAAGAGCTCACTCCCAGCTGGAGGTTAATCGGATCCCATAAAAGTAAAGCACACCTCATCTTTCATCACTAGGCAACACATTTATGCAGCAATCGATAGGGGAATCATATTTTCCCCTTTCAGAGAAATGAGGGAAAATGAAGTACAGTGGCCTGACCAAGATGGATGGGCCAGGGCTTCATTTCTTACAGATCTCAGCAATAAGTCGGTGACTCGTGTTGCTTCGGAGCTTGAGTTGTTTTCACTTTGGGTTAATCTAGCTGCCCCTTCAGCTCCAAAATAGCTCGGGGGTCATTTATGTCAACAGAGTCTGAGTCTGAACATAAGAAATTTACAGCAGGCTTTATTATCTTCATCAAACACCACTCTTGCATCTTACCTTTCAAACAAACATGCACACACACACGATCAAGCAAACATTTTTACAGTATTTCTTTAGAACTCTTGCCTCAAGTGAGTGCAAGACTCGCCTCGTTTTTAAATGTTTTGCTTAGAAATAAAGCCAATCAAATTTTCTTAGATAAAAATAGATATAGATAATAGATATGTTTTCAAACTACAATGGAAAATCTGCACACAAGCAAGCTAAAAATACATTTTTTCATTTCTTTTGACAACTTTCTAACACTGAATAGCTATAAATATTTTGTGTAGAAAAAAAGAAATCAAAACCAAAACTAAAAGAAAAAAAAAGGAAAAATGATGACGTGGTGCTCTTGCATTTGTCAAAAACCTTAGCCAATAACACGGCTCGGCCCGAAACCAACAGTAGTACCATCTGGTTGTCTGTTTCACAGAACCACTGCACTTCTCTGGGTCCTCCACTCATTACACACTTGTGTATTTAGCAACAGAACACCACAGGTGTGAGAGGTTCTGCGCTCAGTAATCAGAGGAGAAACAGCCGGCTGCTACTTCAACTTTAAAACAAACTACCAGAGTCCCAAAAAGAAAAACACCAACTGAAGTTGCAAAAAAACAGGCAAACAAACAAACAAACAACCGTTTGGACCTATAAAACAATGACTGGTGTTCAGCGCTCTCGAGTTTCCTGTGGGAATGCAGGTTCTCATATCAGGAGGATGATAGATTAAATGCACATACTTGCACACATTTTGAGAATGAGTGGATTTGGATGTGATTCTGTATTCTGGCAAGTCCATCAGAAAATAATGGGCTTTTGTGAGAAATCCCTCTGTATGTGAAACGTGTGTTGGAAATGATAAACACATTCTGTCCTTGAATAACTAATTAAGTAAAAGAATGAAAGAGCATGAAAAGATAAAAAATAATAATGGCACAGTTGATTACTCTTTCAACTTGTGTCTACTGCTGGTGAGCATTGCTGCTTTCGGAGCGTTTTTGATACATGTCTAAAATGCTCACATTACAACCAAGGACACTGCAAAAAGGAAAGCTTTAATTTCCTTTTTTTACTCCCCATCTCTCTCTGCATGGATGGAGATGCAGAGAGTACACATTACATGGTCTAAACCAGGCTGAAAATGAGTTGTCTGTAAGCTGTCATTTCTTCAATAGCCAGTGTGATGCACCACACGTGGCCTCAATTCAGTCCGGAAGGTAACTGCTGCAAAGAATGATGCTTAAAATCCATCTGCCATCTCCTCTTGCACAAAAATAATATAATTCAGCTTGGCAAGAACCCTAAAGAAACGGAAATAATAAACCAAAATAATATTTAAAAAAATAAAGAACATTTGAGCATTAGTTATGCACAACTGGGGATCAATTCCAGCAGCTCCCAAACATATCTGAAATATTTTTATTCCCCCATTTGTTCTGCGAGCCTTTGTGTTTTCATGGTGCAGGTACTGTAGGCGCAGCAACGAGCAGCACTTTGCCAGTTGTGCAGGGAGGAAACAAAACCTGAAAACTTTCTGCCTTGAAGACACTTTTGGGACATGAATGGGCATTTTATGACACTTTCATTCTGCCCATTGCCTTTGGGCTGGGTGTTGTGTGTTGTACGGTGTCAGGAAGAGAGAGAGGGAACGGCAGCACAGGGAGTCACAAAGGAGCCAGTGGTTGTTTGGACGAGATGAAGTAGAAGACAAGAGCTCTTGAAAGGATGGGAAATGTGCTGAGCAGAGCGGAGCGGCAGTTAGCATTCACATGAGGGCACCCACAAGGGTAATCCAAGCTTAAACCTTAACTATGTGGGCTCTGCGGTTGTCATTTAGACCTCAGTTGGTCTCAGAGAGCTCATGGCCGGCTCTTTCTCTGACATGAAGATACCAGCAAGCCAAATGAAAGTGGTGACAGTGATGGATGATACAGCAGTATGCTTGGAGGGAAGGGAACTCCATGTATAAATACCAATGACTACTTACCCATGGTAATCATATCCAAGGGAATCTATTTGAGTTTTTGTGTGAATTATACACTGGGGACCGTATGTTTTTTCTTTGCAAATATATTAAATCATATGCAGTTAAGTGGGTAAGAAAAATGCAGAGAGTGTGGAAAAAAAGAGTGGAGTGAGTAATGTTCTGGCATTTGCAGCAAGGTTACAATGTAGGAATCCAGTGGGCCTTGGAGATCGGGCACCACCGCTGCTCTAGGAGCTCAAACAATGCAACTCGGAACATTAACTCTGCTGAAAACCTGGGAAAAATTCTATATCCACTTACTTTACGTTGTCTTTGAATACACTCCTATGTAGAAATAGTAGCACTTTATTGTATCCATTTGCAGCAGTTTTACATTGTCCAATGACATTAAAATGATTCAGATTAATAAATGTGCTTTGTGGTTGTGATGACTTTTGCAGATTTAAAATATGAATAATTACCAGGTATTACTTGAGGAAAGTCTATAAAGGGGATGAAGATTGATTGTGGTTATTACTGCCATTTCACCGTGATGGACAGCGGTTTATGTCTTCAATCATCAAGATCCATCTTGTCAAAAATGTAGAAATCCACTTTTAGTCCTTTAGTCATTTGCACCAAAGTCCCTCCAGGCAGTTATAGAGAAATAGGACCAAGGAGCTAAAATTCCATATAAACCTTTACAGTTTAATTATGCTATCATTTTATTTTACAGGATTAACTTGAGCTTTTCTTATAAAACCTTTATGATTTTTATTCTATAAAGTGGATTACTACAGCTTTTTTTTACCTTTGCCTCCTATCTAAAGTGCCCAATTTGGCAAATAATTTTATTTAATGCACAAAATGTAATATTAATGGCATTTGACCCAAATAAATATACTAACTAATAAACAGATTACTAAAACATCAGCCAATATATCAAAACTAACATGTTTTAAATATTTTATTAATGAATAAGGGCTAAGGCAAGGCAGCTTTTTTATACAGCACATTTCATACACATATGCAATTCAATGTGATTTCCATTAGAGAGAACATTAAAGTCAATGTGACAGCACACTTAAGATACACAAATAGATTCTGATCTCATTCAATTTACTAATTAAAACCAGATTTAAGATTCAGAAAAAAAGTCAAAGGTAAAGGGTGAGCCGAGACAGAAGGTGCAGAATAAGAAACATTCATTCAGAAGTTAATGAATACAAGAAAATGTTCTATTTAGATTTAAAGTTACTAAAGATTCAAAGCTTTTTTGGGAAGATGAGAAAAAAATTTGTTTGTTTTATGTTTATGTATTTAGCAGATGCTTTTGTCCAAAGCGACTTACAAGTGATAATCGGCATGTTGCAATACTCCAGCCTGCTGGAGATGAACACATGAATGAGTTTCTCTAGGTCTTGTCTGGACATGAGACCACTGGGTCGTGCTATTTGATGAAGATGATAAAACGCTGATGTAGTTATAGCCTTTATGTAACCAGTGAAGCTCAGGTCTGAATCAATTCTGACACCAAGATTTCTACAACTGAGTCTTTATCTTTATTCCTCTGGAGCAAAGTTGAGCAATAACCCCCATCCTAACTTTCGTATTTCCAAAGACAATAACTTCAGTCTTGTCTTTGTTTAACTGAAGAAAGTTTGACAGCATCCATTCATTAACTTGCTTTAAAAACTGACAGAGTGAGTCTAGGTGTCCACAACCACTAGTTGATAGAGATAAGTAGATCTGGGTGTCATCTACATAAGCAATGCTGTTTTTGTATATGACCTGACCCAGGGGGAGCAAGTAGAGAATGAAGAGCAGTGGTCCAAGAACTGAACCTTGGGGGACCCCACATGTCATCTAGCTTTCATTTATTTATTCTTTTTTAAATATGAATACCTCAACTTCCCTATACATGTTTATTCATGCAGCACTTACATAAGAAAATATTAAAAAATCTGAATCCTGACTGTGTTTCTGCAGGATACCATCAGGACTATTTTCACTTTAGTCTGTATAAATGAATCCAAGCAGCAACTCAGTAGTAAGCTGAAAGCACATGGGATGTGGAGCTCAGAGCTTCTACACTTTTTATTTATTTTTCTCAACAGAACATGAAAGAAAACAGTTCATGTTGATAGTAAAACAACTTTTTTTTAATAATATTTCCACCAAAGTTGGCCAGCTGGCCTGATTAATGGCAATAATCTTAGTTTATTCAATACATTAGCTAAACTACTAGAACAACACGACTGGATTAATCAGATGTATTTCATGCAGCACTGAGGCAAAGTAACACATGTCCAACCCATAGAGCAAATGAGCATTTCTAATAGTTCTGGCACATTTTCCTCTGTGGGAAAGGAAAACTCTTAGTGAGCTTTGTAACCTTGGAGAACTTTTGTATGAATAAAACTAATATAACACACTGAACAAAAGGGAAAAATTCAAAAGACTATTATGACCTCTTTAGAAGAATAAAAAGATAAAAGAAATGTGACTGAGCTGTGCCATTTCACCGCTATGAAAGGCATGCACTCAATTATGTTATTTAAGGTTTGAGTTCAGAATCTTGTTCTTCCAAATCTTCAGCTATTATTCAGCAGTAAGTTGGGACAAAGGTAACTGTGAGGAGGTAGTCACAAGAATCTGAGGATGCACTCAAAAAGAGCTTTAAGGCTCAAAGACAGATATCAGGTATAAAATTAGCATTTTGTGAAAAGGAGAGGAATTGTCAAGCCAGTTCAGGATGAGGCTTCATGCTGATGATAATAATAATTTATTGTGATAATAATTTATTTTAAATAATGTGACTGCAGTTCAAATCTGTTTTTTAAGTATGACAGGTTGCTTGTTCATAAACTGGCCTACCGGGACCATCAAAGAACATACTCTAGAGCACTCACTGCCGCCAGGTCAAACTATTTTTCACAGAAATTCGTAAACAGTGCTGGAAACTCAAAGCAGCTATTCTACACCATAAATTCACTGCTAAACCCTCCTACAAATCCACTTACTGACACTAGCATAGATAAATGCAATAGGTTCATGGACTTTTTTACCAACAAGGTGGCATCAATCCGATCCTCCATCAGTCGTACAGTTCGGCATCCGTTTGACACCACCTTTCCACATACATTAAATATCTTTTCTGATTTCTCAGCAGCCACCCAGACAGAAGTGGAGAAAATAATAAAAAGCATGAATACCTCAACCTGCCCCCTTGACCCTCTCCCGACACAACTTTTAAAATCAAATATTACAGTCGTCAGTCCATTAATCACTACAATTATAAATCAGTCATTACATTCAGGTCAGGTTCCCTCAGCCCTCAAAACTGCAATAATTTGTCCCCATCTGAAAAAGCCCTCTCTAAACGCTGCTATCTTGTCCCATTACAGACCCATTTCTAACATACTGTTCTTAGCTAAAATACTGGAAAAAACTGTAGCCCACCAACTCCACAATCATCTCATTACTCATAATCTGTATGAAAAATTCCAGTCCGGTTTCCGTTCAGCCCACAGCACAGAAACGGCCCTGGTCCGTGTTATGAACGATTTACTTCTAACTGTGGATCAGGGCTCACCATCTCTTCTCCTCCTACTGGATCTGTCAGCGGCGTTTGACACTGTGGACCATACCACCTTATTAAATCGACTCCAGACTGTGGTTGGCCTTTCGGGAACCACACTGCATTGGTTCCAGGAGTACATTACGGGCAGAACGGAATTTGTAGCTTTAGGACAATGTCAGTCATCCCCCCACACTGTAAATTGTGGAGTACCACAGGGATCGGTTCTTGAGCCAACCCTTTTCTCCATCTACATGCTTCCACTTGTATTTTCCATAAATACAAAATATCGTTTCACTGTTATGCAGACGACACTCAGTTATACATGAAAATGGACTCCACTACACCTAAAACTCTTCCATCTGTACTTCAGGTCTGCCTGGAGGAGATGAGGGCAAGGATGGCTGCAAATTTTCTTCAACTAAACAGTAATAAAACTGAAGCTATCATTATTGGCATTCCACATCAAACACAGTCTCTCTCCCTTAGCAGTACTTCCATTTTCGGTCATGACATTCCCCTTTCCTCTACTGTAACAAATCTTGGTATCAGACTAGATTCAAATCTTACATTTGACACCCACATCCACCACCTCTGCAAGGTCTCTTTTCTCCACCTCAACCACATTGCTAAACTCCGTCCCTCTCTTTCCCAGCCAGATGCAGAGAAGTTGGTTCATGCATTTATCTCCTCCAGGTTGGACTATTGCAATGCCCTTCTCGTTGGGGCCCCTGGCAAGAGCATACAAAAGCTCCAGCACATCCAGAACTCAGCTGCCCGGGTCCTGATGAGGAGAAGCAAATACGACCATATCACTCCAGTTCTGAGATCACTTCATTGGCTGCCCATATCGAGTTCAGTACAAAATTGGCCTTCTTACTCACCAGTGCATCCATGGAACTGCTCCTGCCTATCTGAGTGAACTTCTCATCCCACACACTGCCACAAGAACCCTCCGATCTACCACCTCTTTACACCGCCTGCACCAACCACTGACTAAGCTCTCCACTATGGGAGACAGATCCTTCAAGGCAGTGGCCCCTCAGCTTTGGAATTCTCTCCCAGAGTTTCTAAGGGCCACAAAATCTGTGGAGCTTTTCAAAAAATGCCTCAAGACCTTTTTGTTTAATAAGGCTTTCTAGTGCACAATGACCTATTGAGTGTTTTACTTTATTGTGTTGTTTTTACTTATTGTTTGTATCTACTGTAATGACTTTTTAGATGGGTTTTATCTATTTCTGGGGATTGTTTTTATTTTCCATACTTGATAATATCCTGAAATTTCAGCTGTTTTTAACTAGCTGTGTACCTTATACCTGTCCCCTATACTCTGTAGCACTTTGAGATTACTTCTGTAATGTAAAGCGCATTATAAATAAAATGTATTATTATTAAATATGTGAACAGCTATTTAAAATGTGTTGCAGGGGAATTTGGGAAAGGGCCTTTTTCTCCACACCTGGACAATAAGATGGTTATCCAACAACTAAGTGTAAGCATTCCAAATTACAGGGTTTCCATGAACCCGAATGAGTTGTTGGAAGACATTCAAAGTCTGCTAAGGTATTTAAAAGTTGAAATAAGCAAGAGTAGAAAAGTCAGTGACAGCAATAAGGCTTTAAGGTGAAGCAGGATCACGTTAATAGAGCTATCAGGGTAGGGTAGAAAGTTACACATGAAGCCAGTTTGTCACCAGGTCAAAACTGTTTGTGACTAAAGAGATGTGAAACAACACAGTTCCATTTAGAATCAGGCTAAATTGATACATAAACCATTTTTGGGACAATGTTTTGTTAATGGTCAGATCCCAATGATGCAACCAGTTGCAACATTCACACACCAGCCATGCTAATCTCTAACCCCTCATATATGTGTATATATATATATATATATATATATATATATATATATATATATATATATATATATATATATATATATACACACACACAGTCAGTCAGAACCTATAATAATCTATCATTTTTCCTTCAACAACTACAACCAACCAACTACGACTAAAACTCCACCACCATGGTGAATGCTGGTGGGGATTGACACCAATAAATAGTTGATATTAATTATGGACAATGTTTGAGAAGGTGTAAGAACACAAATTGTCTTTGTAGTAAGCAACAGGGATAGAGACACAAGTCCCCATACAATTTACATGGATATCATTTTACTCAATGAAGTAATCAGATTTAATCTCTTCTAAAGGACCCACTGCAGTTTGTGTATTAGCTCAAGGTAGTAGATGGCATTGTCTTCCTGATTAAAAGAGTCCACTTTTATTTCAACAAAGCAAGCAGCCATGTGGAGATCGTGTTTGTTAATTTATCTGCTATGTTTAACACGATTCAGCTTGTGCTGCTCTGAGAGAGGCTCCAGAAATAAGGACTGAGCGCTCCAACAACCACTTGGAATATTGACTACCTGACACACCAGAGTCTATACAGCTAAAGGGTTGTGTGTGAGTGTGTGTGTGTGTGTGTGTGTGTGTGTGTGTGTGTGTGTGTGTGTGTGTGTGTGTGTGTGTGTGTGTGTGTGTGTGTGTGTGTGTGTGTGTGTGTGTGTGTGTGTGAACTGTCAGCATCACAAGACCAACGCACAGGGCTGTATGCTCACAGTTTCCCTTGGTCTGAATACATTTTGGACTTCCAGTGCAAACTGAGACTGGCTGGAAAATGCAACACAATTTTGTTTTTGAGTACTTTTGATTGCAGCTGCAAGATGTCTAGTCTCCATTTATCCAAGGTTGGGTTGTGAAGGAAACTGTTTCAGGAGAGAAACTCAGAAATTCCTCTTCCCGGCTTCTTTTGGGGGATCCCAAAGCACCCCCAAGCTACAGAGGATAGCAACATCTGGATTTGCTGTCCCCTTCCACTGGGACATGCTTGGAAAACCTTCAGAGAAAAATGACAAACCCCTTCAACTAACTCCTTTCATTGCAAAGGCGCAGCATCTCTATGCTGAGCTTGTTAAAAGCTTTTAATAACTGCTTGTATCCAGGAATCCATTCTTTTATTCATGATCCAAATCTAATGACCATTCGGTTTTTATTGGAAAGTACAAATTCCACTGCAAAATCAAACCTAATGACTGACTAAATAATCTGAACAGAATGAAGAATAATACTGACCTTAATGAAAATGTCAAAAATTCACATAAATAGATAATTATATTTAATTGAATTGCAACAATGCATTTAGTCAAGTGTATTTACTGTTTTGACAGATTAAATGTCAATTAATCTTTTGATTATGAATGAGATGGTAGAAGAACAAATGCTTTGGCATACTACAAAACCCCTTTGTAGAAACAAAACACTGATTAGATTAATAAATACATCTTGAGTTTCACATTTTTTTGGTTTAAAGGCAAACTTTGCAACTTTTTCATATTTTTGAATAATTTTCTTGAGCCAGTATATACACATTAGCGTCAGCACGGTTGGGGTTTGGTGGGGCTGGATGGCGTGGGTTTGGTCTAGAACAAGCGGTGTAGTGTTCACATATAAATCCGAGGGACTTCTCAGGAATGCGAAAATCCCTGAGCCTGTAAGCGGCGTTTAATACGCGCAGGAAAGTCTGCGGTGTAGGGCTGCAACAACGAATCGATAAATTCGATAAAAATCGATTACTAAAAGCGTTGGCAACGAATTGCGTCATCGATTCGTTGTGTTGCGCAACTCTTCCAAAAGCCCCCTCCCCTCCCGCCCGCCGTTGCGCGCAGACCGGTGGAGAGCCGGCATGTGTTTCGAAGAGGAACATGGCAGAAGCAGCGAGACCCCAAAAAAGTAAAAACTTCTAAAGTTTGGGAGCATTTTCAGTTAAATCAGGCGAAGACATGCAACGTTTGTAGGTCAGACTTAGCATGGCACAGGGATACTACGGTGATGATGCAGCGTCTTAAACGCAAGCATGTCAGAGTCATCAGCGAGGAAGGAGAGAGCTCGGTGTCCGGGTAAGTTAAAAACTTTTCAAAAGTGATTCACCCAAGCCCCGGATTATTACACAGGCTAGACATGCCCTAAGCTCGTTAAAAAAGTCTATAAAATTGTAAGCGCGACGCTATTAGATGGGGG
>SSNQ01000562.1:2620772-2639645 GCA_006942095.1 Nothobranchius kuhntae
AAAAATTCACATAAATAGATAATTATATTTAATTGAATTGCAACAATGCATTTAGTCAAGTGTATTTACTGTTTTGACAGATTAAATGTCAATTAATCTTTTGATTATGAATGAGATGGTAGAAGAACAAATGCTTTGGCATACTACAAAACCCCTTTGTAGAAACAAAACACTGATTAGATTAATAAATACATCTTGAGTTTCACATTTTTTTGGTTTAAAGGCAAACTTTGCAACTTTTTCATATTTTTGAATAATTTTCTTGAGCCAGTATATACACATTAGCGTCAGCACGGTTGGGGTTTGGTGGGGCTGGATGGCGTGGGTTTGGTCTAGAACAAGCGGTGTAGTGTTCACATATAAATCCGATGTAATCCGATTAATCGATTAATCGTGTCGAGACCCCATCCGATTAATCGATTATCCAAATAATCGTTTGTTGCAGCCCTACTGCGGTGTCCTCCATAATAAGGTAAACAAAGGCGAGCATGAGCTGTGTTGCTTTTGGAAACTCTGAACCACATTGTTGTGAGCTGGGAGGTGAGCACTGCACACACACCATGACATCACCTGGCTTGTGAGTTCTCTGATTCCAGGAGAGAGAGCAGCAGCTGCAATCGATCAGCTGATCAGTGGGTGGCCTTCATAAGGAGGACGGAGGACACTGCTAAGCCGCCGGATGACTACGCCTTACTGGTAGAGTCCCAGCAACAGTGTTAACTCGATTTTGAAACCTTGACTTTGAACTATTGGAACTTAGACTTTGAACTTTGAAACCGTAGCCTTGAATTTTAGAAACGTGTTTTTTTTTGCTAGCGATCTTTTGCTCAGATTTTGTTCTCGTTTTGTCTCAGGCTCAGTCATCTTTCCATACACCACCTCCTCGCTGAGACCTTTTGGATTTACTACTCGACCATACTACGTCTGGACTTCACTCCCGGTTGCCGTCCTCCTCACGGCACTAACTGCTCCCAGCACTACAGGCTCTCTCTCTCCTTCCCTCCGGTTGTAAAACCTCGCCGTTCTTCATCACCCCAGAATACTCATTCACTCTCCCAGCTCACCCCTCCCTGGAGGTCCTCCACCACGCTACGTCTGTAAGTCCTCCTACCAAACTCATCCTCTACCACACTACCGTATCAATCAAGGACTCACCTCTGTTTCCCTTCCCTCAGACGCTGCTCCCGTTTACCCATTCACTGGATTTCCAGTGCACCCTAAGTTCTAGTTACCAAATAAATCTTTATTTTTTACATCCTGCTCCAGTGTGTTGATTCTGCATGTCTTGGGTTAAATCATTACCTCAGATCATGACACACATTATGTTATTAGTTTGCTGTGAGTGTCCTCACACACACACACACACACACACANACCGTAGCCTTGAATTTTAGAAACGTGTTTTTTTTTTTGCTAGCGATCTTTTGCTCAGATTTTGTTCTTGTTTTGTCTCAGGCTCAGTCATCTTTCCATACACCACCTCCTCGCTGAGACCTTTTGGATTTACTACTCGACCATACTACGTCTGGACTTCACTCCCGGATGCCGTCCTCCTCACGGCACTAACTGCTCCCAGCACTACAGGCTCTCTCTCTCCTTCCCTCCGGTTGTAAAACCTCGCCGTTCTTCATCACCCCAGAATACTCATTCACTCTCCCAGCTCACCCCTCCCTGGAGGTCCTCCACCACGCTACGTCTGTAAGTCCTCCTACCAAACTCATCCTCTACCACACTACCGTATCAATCAAGGACTCACCTCTACCACACTACCGTATCAATCAAGGACTCACCTCTGTTTCCCTTCCCTCAGACGCTGCTCCCGTTTACCCATTCACTGGATTTCCAGTGCACCCTAAGTTCTAGTTACCAAATAAATCTTTATTTTTTACATCCTGCTCCAGTGTGTTGATTCTGCATGTCTTGGGTTAAATCATTACCTCAGATCATGACACACATTATGTTATTAGTTTGCTGTGAGTGTCCTCACACACACACACACACACACACACACACACACACACACAGAGCTCACTCTCTTTTTGCGTTCCCACTGAGCGGCAGCTCCGTGCTACAAAGAAGTTTACTCGTCGCCCCTGCTAAGGAAGGCTGGGAGGCATTTCAGCTGTTAGATTAAGGTGTTGAAAAGACGAACGCACAGCAAGAAGATTATTTTAATTGTCAGTTTAACCACAGTGAAATAATAACGGACCCTAGAGGGTGCTAAAAGCAAGCAAAAATCCAAAGTGTGCACTCTTCCATCTCTCAGCACATTCTCTGCTTATGAAGTGAATGAAGCCACTGAGTCACTCTGCTCCACACTCGGCTCTTGTCTTAACAACTTGTGTCCTTTAGCCACTAGACCTGCTAGAGCCTCTCAGTCGCACCCTTGGCTAAATGAAACCCTCCGGGCTCTACGCACCAATCTTAGAGCTGCGGAACGGAAATGGCGCAAAACAAGAGATCCTGGTGATCTATTGAACTTTCATGAATTACTGTCCTCATTCTCTGCCAGCATCACTGATGCAAAGAAAGCTTTCTACACTGACAAAATTCTCAGCTCTACTGACTCTCATAAACTATTCTCAACATTCAAAACTCTGCTCAACCCTCCTTCTCCACCTCCTACCAACAATCTATCAGCTGACACCTTTGCCTCATTTTTCACTGACAAAGTGGCAGCGATAAGAAAACAGTTTTCTCAACTGGCCACTCCTGAACATTCACTACCACAGTCTCCTTCAAGCCCAACCATCCCAAGCCCTACTGCTTCATTTTCCTCTTTTTCCCCTCTCACTGAGAACTGTGTCCAAGCTTCTCACGTGCAGCCGCCCTAATACATGCCCACTTGACCCCATTCCAACTAAGCTGCTCCAAGCTATTGCTCCCACAGTAGCCGCAGCAGTCACACATGTGATCAATGCATCACTGACATCCGGTACATTTCCCACCTCTCTCAAGCATGCTCAGGTTAAACCGCTGCTGAAAAAAACCATCTTTTCCTCCAAATCATGTGGAGAACTACCGACCTATCTCTCTCCTCCCTTTTCTGCCCAAAATCATTGAAAGGGTGGCTTTCAAGCAGATCACAGAATACCTCTCACAAAACTGTTTGCTTGACCCTTACCAATCTGGGTTCAAAAAGGGCCACTCCACTGAAACTGCTCTGTTAGCAGTGACTGAATCCTTAAAAGAAGCTAGAGCGACTGGCAAATCCTCAGCGCTTATCCTGCTCGACTTATCGGCTGCATTTGACACTGTCAACCATGGCTTCCTTTTGTCAGCACTCTCTACCATGGGCATCATAGAGAAAGCACATGCCTGGTTTGAATCGTACCTCACAGGACGATCATTCAGCGTATCTTGGCTTGGACAGTACTCTACCGTGCACCACCTTGCCACAGGAGTCCCCCAGAGCTCTGTACTAGGACCTCTTCTCTTTGCCATATACACCACCTCACTGGGTGAGATCATTCGATCACATGGCTTCTCCTACCACTGCTATGCAGACAACACCCAGCTCTATCTGTCATTTCCACCGGACGACCACACTATCTCAGCACGAATATCAAACTGTCTCTCTGACATATCAAAATGGATGAAATCCCACCATCTCCAACTCAACCTCTCTAAAACTGAACTGCTTGTCATCCCAGCAAAACCATCCATTCAGCACAATATCTCAATCCAGAATGACTTCCTATCTCTGGCTCCTTCAAAGGCAGTTCGAAATCTGGGTGTTGTGATTGATGAACACCTGGCCTTTAAAGATCATGTTGCCTCTGTTGCCCGTTCATGCCGCTTTGCGCTGTACAACATACGTAAGATCAGACCATACCTAACACAACATGCCACCCAGCTCCTGGTGCAATCTACTGTCATCTCCCGCCTCGATTACTGCAACGCCCTTCTAACTGGTCTTCCAGGCTGTACTGTGAAACCTCTTCTAATGGCCCAGAACGCAGCGGCGCCTATGGTCTTCAATCAGCCTAAAAAAGCACACGTCACCCCTCTGTTCATTGAGCTCCACTGGCTACCGCTAGCAGCACGCATCAAATTAAAATTGCTAACACTAGCATACAAAGTCCGAGACGGTACGGCTCCCATCTACCTGAATCCTCTTGCAAAGGCTTACGTCTCGGCCCGGCCGCTCCGGTCATCACAGGATTGTCGGCTAGCAGTGCCTACACCACGCTCAGGACAATCCAGACTTTTCTCATGCATCGTTCCACAAATGTGGAATGACCTTCCTAACACTACCAGAACTGCGGCTTCCTTTTCTATTTTTAAGAAACTCCTGAAGACCCTGCTCTTCAGAGAGCATCTTCTATACTAGCACCTTGTCTGCACCCGTTCCCCCTCTCTACTGTCCACTCCTTGTTCCCTCCTCTCCATGACTGATGTCAATTTGTTGTTGTTACTATTGTTGTTAGCCTCAAGGGCAAAATGCCGATTATCACTTGTAAGTCGCTTTGGACAAAAGCGTCTGCTAAATACATAAACATAAACATAAACATAAACATTTAACATGTTAGCTCTAATAGTAATAATAGAGCATATTACTGTACAACATGCTAAAAATTTTAACAAATCTCTAAAGGGCAGACAGACATTTTACCATTCAATAAAACATATTTAAGCCCCAGTCAAGCTTACTTTTGTCACTTTGAACCAATTAGTCTCAAATGTTCTATAATACTAAATCCTTTGAGACAGATGGCTTGCCAAAAAGGTCAGATCACTTCTATATTATTTGCAGTAAAAAAACAAAAGTTGAGCTGTTGCTTCAGAAATCGTTGCGTCTACTTTAACTGGCAGCTTTTTTGGTTGAGGCTATTTCGTCAAGCTGTTACACTGTCCAGTAAAATTGTACGTTATTGCCAAAAGCCATTGTATTAGCAACAGAACGTAACTCCCACAACACACTGTTGTGACATTCATGCCAATACAGCAAATTGAAACTGAAGTCCCACAACACTTAAAAGGCACCACAAGCTGCCGTGCAACCCACAGCTCTCCACAAGTTGACATTCCTAACCTGACAGATGCTTGTGATGGGAGTTGGGACACAGTAGTTGAGCAGTGTAATAACTGAAGCCTTTAGTGACAGCCCTAATTTCCCATAATGCCTATGCTGAACAGAGCGGTCATTATTCAGTCAGCGATAATTTAGTTGGCTGTTTTTACACCGCTTCTTGCTCCTATCATTAAGGGGCAATTACGTTTCTGTGGCACTGATATTATGTTGACTGTAGATAGTGTACAGACTATTCTATGGTTAATTAGATGAAAAAACACTAAACTTAATAAAACATTAATTATACATTTATAAATTGTGAAATTTCAAATCTTGCAATACATTTTTCTTCTGTAGATGAAATTATTCTTTGTTAAATAAAATGCAAATCTCACAATCCAGGGACTATAACACAAGTCATCGTATCATTTATTTTAAAACTATGAAATATTATCACATTATCATATTATATTACAATACTCACAGATTATTTTTAGTACATTTATTGGTGACTTCAGTTCTAAAAGTGATTTTATTTTACCACCTAGGTGTCAACTTAGGGTTACTTACTTATGGAATGTGTGTGTGTGTGTGTGTGTGTGTGTGTGTGTGTGTGTGTGTGTGTGTGTGTGTGTGTGTGTGTGTGTGTGTGTGTGTGTGTTCTGTTGGAGGTTTCTCCCTGTTTAAGGGGAGTTGCACACAAGTCAGTGACTCGATGCAATATGCTGGGTTTTCTTACATAAGAAACCTTTAACTCATTAACTCACTAATAAGTAAATGCAACTGGAGTCTTTACTTTGTAAAGTGCCTAGACATGACTCTTGTTGTGATTCGTTATAAAATAAACTAAATGTAATTCAATTATGGTGATGAAAAATAATAAGATAATTCCTCTTTCAGAAACCATAAAGATGGGTGTGGGTGAAATCCTAGTCAATCCTCAGTGACTGAAATACTCAAGACTATCTGGTACCAACAAGCATCAGCACATCTAGATGCCTAAACGGACTGAACTGCTGCCACGTGAGTCCATTTGGGTTAACAATGACTGAACAATATACCTGGCCTGCAAGTGCATGCAGAACCGAGACACTGCAGCTTTTCTTTTATCACAGTGTTAAATATGTGAGCATACATTCCATTGCAAGTATGTTTGTGACAGAAGAAGTCTTTTCCACAAATGTGAGAGAGAGGATGGTTATGCCTGTGGATGTGGCTGTCAACACATACACCCTTGGAACTCCTTGAAGACAACTGACAAAAAGCCCCAGGCAAGTTCCTTCTATAGATATTCAGATTTTGAACTGGCGTGTTCCCCGCTGGTCAAACCACAGACGATCATACATTTTGCCTCTAAAGGTCTAACTGTGATGTCTGTAAGTATGGCCCACAAGCACTTTTTGAAAATTTAGGAGTGCGTGCATAGAGGGATGCCACAAGCAGAGATACGGTGGACCGAATTGATCAGTGGTGCTGGAGGAGAGCTGTGTGTCTCTGACAGCACTGAGGTGGTAAACAGTTTGGATGACAGGGGCCTGGTTTCCCATGGCCCCGACGAAGTCCACTGCACTTTCCAACAGGAGCCGAGGGAGAGAACAGACTGTTGTGCTGGCTGCTCCGAATCTCTGAAATAAGATGAGCTCAAAGGTTCTCCCTGCAGCTAAAAATGCTCATGGCGTGCATTTCTTTATCCATATCCTCCTCCAAAAGTGCCGCGGAGAGTTTTGAATCTTTGAGTAAGCCTGGTAGTTCCAAGAGAAAGGCTGTCTATCATTTTCCCTCAATGCTCAGACCTTGTTTTATTTGCCATCCTTTTCCTTCATTGGCCAGCTTTTGTGACTAACAGAAGCTGTGAGAGGTTTAGTTGGATGATTGCATCACGACTGCCTTGGGTTCTTGCTGAAAAGGGGCTTTTAAAATGGGTTTCTTCATTTTTTTACAACACATCATAAAATAGGATTCCGCACATCAGAAAATGCCTTTAAAACACTGTTGTTAATACATCACTCATTGGGACACCATTGATACAGAGTCCCAAGGTTATCAACTGTATACGCTTGTAGAATAAATCTTAAATCCATTTGAGTAAGAGACTGTCACTTTGCTATTTCACATTTGAATAACTGACACTGTAGTAAAAACTGTCATCTGTCCTTATTTTTTCTTGGATCCTTGCACTTTCTTTTCATGCAGGCTATGGGAGAACAGCGTAGCAACAAGTTCCAGAAATCTTAGGTGAGGAAAAAGCCGTTGAGTTATAGAATCTTGGAAGGCAGAGGTAATGGTGATGTGAGTGACAATGGAAAACTTCACCTTGATCTTTGGTGTAAAATGTAGTGAGTGAGCTTGGGACTGGATGTGTGGGTAAAATGTTTTCATGAAGACCCAAGCTTTCGTCTGGTGTCTGGTTTTATTTGAACTGGCCATTTGGGATTAGTAGGACTCAGAGGTGTGGACTCGAGTCACATGACTTAGACTTAAACAATTATCAACACAATGTTTTCATCCTGTCTAATTTAAAATGCAAATATTCATGAGTCAGTGAACAAAAACCCATTTTAAAATGAAATGCTAACATTTGAACTGCAGTGCAGAGACTTTGTGACACCACTCATACTCAAACATTTGAGACTGTGTGACAAAACCTGACTGTAAATGTCAGTTTGACAATTATAGCTGAAAGCTGACACTGATGTGAGGAAGAGAAGAAGGCAGTGATCTTTAAATGATCCTGCTGGGAAAATAAAGAAAAATCTTTCTGTTTGGCATGTTCTCAGTTCAAAGAAATGTATAAAGTGACAATCACATTTCACATATTTGCAGTTATTGGTGAAATGTCGCTGCAGCATAAGCCAGATTACCAGTTGATTGTGTTTCATCATCTAATAAAGCTCTGACATAGAGATTGAAAGCATTGGCTTGAGTTTAGAAGTGAAGGAGGTCAAAGGGTCATGTAGCACTTCACATGGAAAATGTTCGCTTGTCACCTTGAGAGACCTGGTGTAGATTAAAAAACGCCAACCACAGCAGACAAGCTTACAGCCATTACTGCTATTGAGGTTTGGTTAAATGTCTGTCATGTTGTGATTTAGCTGATCTTTTATTGCTAATGTGCAAACAAAATCCCATATATATATATATATATATATAATTCTTGACTATTTTATGATCTTGTGCGTTAAATATTATTAATATATCAAAATTCAAATACTTGGCTTTGTTGTTATGGTCTCTAAAGGAAAACCTATTTAAAAATGGCCTTATAACATTTTTAGTGAGTGATTTAAAATCTGTGGCACTCCAAAATTTGGTGAATGAAACCTACAAATGTTGCCAAAAAAGACATACAAAAAACAGCTTCCACCTGTACTTACATTTACTCATGCCCTTACAATACTTGCAGCCCTCAGTAACAACCAGTGATTCTAAAATGATTTCATAATGACATTTCAAGGGAATTTGCTGAAACCCAGATAGTATTATTATTGGTTTGGTCTACTATTGTTGAATTTTGTTGTGTGTGAACTTGATCTGACTGTAAAATACTGATATTTCCGTCCAACATTGCTACGACATACTTATTAGATCTAATTAGTGGGAGCAAACAAATAATCAGGCATGTAAAATGAAATTAGTTAATTAATCTGCAAATTGATCTCAGTGGCCAATTATTATCTAGCAGCACCTGCATTGGAAGAAGGATCAGAGTCTGTGGAATAAAAGCAGGCTATACTCTAGGATCAGGGTGTACGACCCGCAGCACCGTATCATGGACCATTTTTCCGATCTCAGCACTTTCCTGCTCTAAAGTCTCATTTTATCCTTCCAGGATGACATTTATTTACCAGTCTGGTATATCAGCATTGATTGGAGTCCTTAATAAAACAGTCAGAAACAAAAACAACTTTTTGAGTAAATCTTATGTTATTGCCATTGTGATCACACCCTTGGAACCACAACATCTTTCCATCATTTTTATAGTTATTATTATCTTGTTAATTACACATGGTAAGCTCTCAGATTCCTTTACACGTGTAAAATGTTGCAGCGAAAGACCTACTGAGATCAATAATGACCTGCTGCTCATTCCGGACCTTATTTACTTCACTAACGCAGCTCCTCTTAATTTACTCTATTTGCATTTGGGTGATGGCCCTAGTGCTCCCCATGCATTGGTATTCATATCACATGAACGGGTGTCCAGAATCCCAAACAGACTCTGGGAGAAAAGCACTCTGTTGATGAGAGCAGATCAATATCCAAGCTGCCTCCTATTATCTCCAACCAAACTGGGAATCCAGAATGATTTTCCCAAGTTAATGACCTTTCCTAAATACCAGAAAGAACTTGGTTGTTTATGTTAGCTTAAATCGATTTGACACGGAGTGCGTGGCCCTGGAAAAAAATCACTGCATTGACACAAGTCCTGCTACACAGAGAGATTCTCCCTGCCATGGATCACGGCTCCCAAGATGAGATATGAGCCATAGCAGGTGACCAGCCAAGCAAGACAGGTAGTCCAGTGAGGGAACAAAAGTAGAAACAAAAATAAACAAACAATGTACTGTTTTCTTTATTTATTAAAGGTGGGCTTGTTTGCATGCAGCAGGGTTCGTATTAAATAGCAAGTGGTCCTTTTTTTTTTAAAGTCAGTCCAGAGAATCATACTGGGCATCATGCCTCACAGCTCTTGGCAGCGTGGTATGGCTCCCCTGGCCACTAGTAAGCACTTGTTGTTTTTATATTCTCACTTCAGCAGCAAAAGCCATCAAAGATGAAAGGACAGTTGCTCTTTGTCACACAGTGAAAACGGTCATGAAATTTTAACAGCTTGAAGTACTGATCTGGAGTTGGAGGGGGGCGGGACTCGTCCCTGAGCAGAACTGAAATTCAATGACACAATTTCAGGCAAATAAAGTAAAGGAGTCAGCCTATGGATAGAAATATTAGTCGTGTTGGGGTAGCATATTAAGGGACAATGACATACAATCAATTTAAATATATACAGTTAGGGTGGCTGTAGAGCCAGCACTGCAGCAACTGGATCACTAAATAGATCACTAAACTTGTCCCAGGGCCAGTGCAAAAAAATATATATCACTTCAATTACGAGATTATGGTGGGATTATGCTGACCAATCAAACTCACCAAAAATTTGTGATAATCATGTTTGAAAAAGAAAAGAGAAGAGAATGAAAGTAGCATTCAACACCAGATGATTACTTCTGGCTCATTTCTCATGTTCACAGATACCAACTGTTGCATGAAACAGAAGTTACAGACACAGATGGATGTGTAGGGTTTTGTAAATTGGGTACTTTAAGAGCTCAATATATATATTTGACCTCTACTTATGACCAATAAGCTGTGATACTATATCTAAATATAGAATATAAACCTGCCTGGTCTTTATTGTGCTTTAATCAGAAGATTCTAGGATTCTTTATTTATTAGGGGATTGTACACACTTCGTTTTGATTCAGAAAACAGCCAGGTTTATAAAAGTAAGAATTTATTTTACAAACAAATAAAACATGACAAGTTAACTAAGCATTTACTGTCATGGATGGAACTAGATGTGATGTATGGACCCTATGTGTGAATGACATGTTAGTCAGAACTTCTGTATCTAGGAGAGGTGAGCTCTGGATGTAAAAGAATTTGGTTTGCTTTAAGCAATGAGGTTGATTGTTATCAAAACCACATCAGACGCAATCTCACTGTGTTCTATGTACCCAAGTGGAGACGCCCTTTTCGGATCAGAGATGTCGGGGGGTCGGAGACCCCAAGTACCGAAGTCCGTAGATTAACTTGCAGTATGACCAGGTCAGTCCAGAGTCATCTCCAGGTAACGACAGTTGGAACTAGTTTGCGTCTCAGGAATAACTCTTAAGGAGTTGAACAAATCAGCTTGTTCTGCAGGAACTTTTCTGTTCTATCAGCTTCGCAGGTGCAAAAAGGTTTTGATGACGCGTCAAAAGCTTTAGTGGGTTAAAGAGGTTTTTGCTTCAGGTGGCCGGCCTGAAGCTTCTCTAGAACTGAAGAATCACCAGAGTGATCTGGTTTTAATGTTCTCATGTTATGATTGTGTAGCCAACCAGAGGTTGACAAGTTTGAGGATATTACCAAGAATCTCAGAAACACGCCTTCTTTGATTCGGAGGCTCTGATCTGGGGCAACGGCTAATTATGTGTCATGGATTTAACTTTACCTTACTTTGTTCTTGTGTGAGTGCAAATGTTATGACCTTGTCAAGTAAACATGTTGAAACATATATCATTGAGCACAGATTAATGAACATTTCATTGTTTTATGATTATTATAAGTAGCAATAAACAAACGTTTATTTAATGATTTTAAAATCACCTTTTCTTCTTTCTTCTGTGAGCAAGGAGACTTAGATAAAAGGGGTGCTCTGTGAGGGACCTTGGAAAGAACAGGATGTCAATGTTATGATTTCGTTATCTCTGTCAGAGTTGCAGGCTCTGAGCTCCAGCTGGTGTGAGGAAGGCAGACTGATTTAAAGGGAACACATGCAGTCTCGTGTCTCCTTTTTGACCAGATGTTGAATGGTCAAACAGTACCTAAACTGGCCATTGCTGGACATTACAGGTGATATTAAGACACCGATTTGCAAATTGAGATGCTGAAAATACAGATCGGAGAAAACTAACAAAATCTGTGTAGGAGATAAACTGTCTCTTGCAAAAGACAATGCAAGAACTCACAATACAGCAGAGGGCAATTTCAATCACACACACTAACTCAAACTGTGGTCACTATGTATAACTGCAGGAGAACATCAAAGTCATGCATAATAGCCATGACAGATGTTAATATGACTCTTAGAGGTGATTTGGTTACATTTTTTTTTTCTAAATGGCACCAGATTGACTCGTGCAGCTAGACTTCCTAAATCTAATAAATAAAAAGCTGCCATCCCATCATCATCCATGCATCTACAGTATATCTCCATCCTGATCATCCCTTAGCAAGATGGCAGTCAGGCTGTATTTTTATCTATTTCATATGAACCAAGTGAATCTGCAACACGTGGTTCTGTTTTAGCATGAGCTGCAGGTTTTTGGATTCTAATAATTTTTCCTTTCTTTTTTACTTCTGTAGCATCTCTTTCACTTAGCAAACAGATTGGACCACTCTTGTTTTGACATTTTGATCCTGCAGTGTCTGTTCTTCTTGCAATTTCAGATTTTTGATTCTCTGTTTCAAACTGTAGNGTCTCCTTTTTGACCAGATGTTGAATGGTCAAACAGTACCTAAACTGGCCATTGCTGGACATTACAGGTGATATTAAGACATCGATTTGCAAATTGAGACGCTGAAAATACTGATCGGAGAAAACTAACAAAATCTGTGTAGGAGATAAACTGTCTCTTGCAAAAGACAATGCAAGAACTCACAATACAACAGAGGGCAATTTCAATCACACACACTAACTCAAACTGTGGTCACTATGTATAACTGCAGGAGAACATCAAAGTCATGCATAATAGCCATGACAGATGTTAATATGACTCTTAGGTTACATTTTTTTTTCTAAATGGCACCAGATTGACTCGTGCAGCTAGACTTCCTAAATCTAATAAATAAAAAGCTGCCATCCCATCATCATCCATGCATCTACAGTATATCTCCATCCTGATCATCCCTTAGCAAGATGGCAGTCAGGCTGTATTTTTATCTATTTCATATGAACCAAGTGAATCTGCAACACGTGGTTCTGTTTTAGCATGAGCTGCAGGTTTTTGGATTCTAATAATTTTTCCTTTCTTTTTTACTTCTGTAGCATCTCTTTCACTTAGCAAACAGATTGGACCACTCTTGTTTTGACATTTTGATCCTGCAGTGTCTGTTCTTCTTGCAATTTCAGATTTTTGATTCTCTGTTTCAAACTGTAGTCTGAGAAAACTCTTCAGACAAGTTTTAGACAGAAATGAGGTTAGTGTCATGGTTATAGAAATGAGAGTACACACTATTTTTTTGTTTGCACATAAAACCACACAATAATACTGATTTCAAATAAATTAGACCCATAACCAGGACTTTATATAATGAGAAACTTTTTGTTTTACTTTTATAGTCATGCATGCAACCACAACTGAGGCAGAAACCTGACTCACAAATATAATCATTTTGGACCTCAAAACTTGTTTCATCTTTTAGAAGTTAGCTCTACAGGATGAGAGGATGCACTGCAAAAATGGATTTTCAAGAAAGTAAAAAAAAATACTTGTGTTTAGAAAATGTATGTTATTATTAGTCTAAAAGGAATGAAAATTCTTATCTGCAAAAATGCCACCAGTTGAGATACATATAATAAATACTTTTAATATGATAAAATGTTCTTGTTCTGAGTAAAAAATAAATCTGTTAATGCAGAAGTCACTTGGCTAGAATTCTTAAAACTAGCAAAAATCATCTTACATACAATAGTTTTACAGACACAATCCCCCCCATTTTTAGCCTAAAAATAAGATAACGTGTCTAAAATCAAGCCTTTTTTCCCACTTTCTTTAAAATCAGTTTTGTAGTGAACTGCAGTCTCAAAAGGGATATTTGATAAGGACTACACGAAGACCTCTCTTAAAACCAATGGAGGCTTTGAAACTACTTTTGCTGAAAAAAACAAATAAAACATGTCATTCAAATGCTTTGAATTTGTTTTTAAGTCTACAAAAATGCACGAGACCATTTGTTTGGTTAATGCTGTTTATTGCAAACAAACAATGTCAAAGTTATTGCCGCTGCAGTTGAATCCCTATACCTGGTCTGCTCTGCTTGCCAGCCCCCTAGTTCTGATCCATTTTGAAAGTTTTTCAACAATGCACCCAAACTGTTCAGATATAATGATCTCTCGGTTGCTGTGGCAAATTTTAATACAAAAATATACATGCTAATCTACTATCGTCTCCCTCGAGTCCTATGTGGAGCTGCTGCTGGGCTTGTTTCACTCCCCTACAACACAGCCAGTAATTACATGACTCCAGAACTCCTATCAGTGGTGCGATGGCAAACAGAAACAAAGTTGCTGAAGGTCTGAAGTTGTGAGGACAGCCCCTCCAACCTCAGGTGCTCACCGAGAGTTCACAGACGTGTTTGGTCCAAACAGCATAGAGAGGCAAACGGCTTCTATAAACAGTAGTATTTGATGCCTCTGGGATTGAGAATGGCTTGTATTTGCATACGAGCCAATCTGTCCATCTGTTACAGAATATTGCAATCTCTCTACGGCTAATAAATTCTGGCCCGAAATCTCCACAAGAACTCTGTTCATAGCTGGGCAATCTCTTCAGGGCACTCGTTCCCAACTCGGCATTCCTGTGAACTCATCCCTCAGCCACACAAGATGTTTCATACTCCTCATTCAGTCATAGATGAGATGGCTTTGAGGGTCACACTGTTTTCGGAATGAGGGGTCCGCTGTGCTCAGAGATAGTGAGTGTGGATGTAACAGCCCATATATATGGGCGTGGGTATGTGTATGGGTAACAGTGCAGCACACAGTGTTGTGTAAAAAAAAAGCCTTGCGGAGCAGTGCCCCAAAACATAACACGGACCTGCTTGAAAGGATTTATGTGTGTGTGTCTTCCACAGCCCCCTGTAGAGATCAGTGGAGCATGCAGAGGAGTGCCTGTTCCTAACTGCTGCTGAGCTGACAGAACACACTGTTCAGTGGTTTGGGTATGAAAAGGAGTTTTGGGTGCAGCTCAAGAGGGTTTTGAAATTCTACTAACCAACATCCAAAGCTGCTGTAGTGTCACTCATGATGCTACTGACATAAAATTAGCAATGCATATGTCTGGATTAACACACTCGTCAACTAACGATGCAGAATAATCAGCGGAGAGTTAGCTAAACTTCTGTGTCTGTTATTCCTCTCGTAAAATGCTTTACTAACTTTATAAAATGTATGTTTTGCCACCTGCTGTTACAAATATCAATATTTTTTAGCATCTACTGCAGAATTCATACTTTAATATCAGTGCAACTGCTTGAAAATCCTGTCATTGTTAGAGGAGCACGTCTGCAGTGCTGTGAATGATGTCAGCCATGTTTGCACCCATAATCCTTGGCATGAATATTTTAGGGCTGTTACTGATGGATGGAAGTACTTCTTAGAACTACAGAAATTCACTCCTCTTTTATGTGTCTCAGTGAGGAAACTCTCACTGAATGTGTTCACAGAAGTTTCTCAGCAGAAAAGGGAGCTGACGGCACTGCTGTAGATCGCCTAAGGATCAGATGGTTAACCCTCTCAGGCTCAAAATAAGTTTTGATAAAAGAACGAACAACTAAGTCCTTCAGGGGTACTTCTGAGTTAAAAAATGCTCATGAAATACGTATGTGGAGTTACCAGATAGGTAGGTAGGTTTTAACGTTGCAAATCTGCAACGCCTGCCTCCAGAGGGTTGATGCAGGAAAAATAACAAATAGCAAAATTAAATACTGTAAATCCTCCAATATTGGCCTGTATTCAATTAACGGCCGGGTATCACATTTTGGCCGGTGTCGGAAGTCGGCGGAGGTGAATAATGGCCGTTTTTTAATTGTGGTCGGGTGGAATGTGGTAACAAGCAAGTACCACAGGAGGGGGGGGGGGGGGGGGGGGGGGGGGGGGGGGGTCATCCGTCTCACTTTTGATTTGCCAGTAATAGACTGCGAGGGTAACTTTAACCATGGCAGGTGCGGAGACGAAGAGGAGGCAAAAATATGAAATCAAGTTCAAAGAGAACGTGCTGATTATGCTGCAGAACACTCTGGGGAGCAATAGGGGTTGTATGAACTAGTCGACTAGTGGACTTCACTGCTCTATAGTGACTTTTCATGCCTGTGATTGACTAGTCACTGTCACGTGATAATGACCGGCAAGATGCAGTCCTCGGAAAAGACAGCGGCCTGCTGTCAGCAGGTGACAAGCTCCTGCGCGTCGGGAGGCAACGCGCTGTGCCAGAGCGTCGGTACTGACACCCGCCGTAAAACGGACATTTAACCAAATTTTAACTTTTACCCTCTTGCAATTTTACCTTCCCCTCACCCCCCGTCCTAACCTTAACCAGCTTGCGCATGCAAAGCTCTGATTGTTGACGCGCTCCAGACATCTGCGTCCTGAGCACGGCCACAGTAACATTATCAAATTAGGTGTCGCCACCTCAAAAACTAATTTATCATGCAATCGTTTATGTCGCTCATTTCCTTTTATGTTTTCTGTCTTTTATTTGTGCCTGATGCTTTTCACTGCTGTGGAGCGGGGCGCATCACCTTGTCCTTCGGTGACGCATCTCACCGGTGCGCCGGCGCGCAGCGCGCTCTCCGCTGTTTTTGCGGTCAGTAGATCTTTTAGAACTGCAGTTCAAAGGTAACTCATAAGGTGAATATATATGAAGCCAAGTAGCAGTTTCTCTTTAGGATTGAGAGGAGATGCAGGAAGATAATAGGCAGGACAGAAAAATAGTAAAATAAAAACAAGTTTGGTTTTGTACCTGGTAGCAACAAACAGACACCATTGAAAGTAATCAGAAGTGAGGAACAGAAAGTGAAATAATTATTTTAATGTTTAGAGCAGCAGGAACTCTGAGAGGCTGCAGGCGCATCAGTGAGTTTGCGGCCGCTGCGCAGGGGGAGAGGGGAGAGGGCTGAAGCAGAAACTACCGTTGTTAAAAGAAATGTGTTTAACTTTGTAAATGTGGGCGCAATTTTAAGTGTCAAAAACTCCAGCGAACCATTAGTTCATTTTGCTCAAGTAGATATTGAGGCCTGCCTCCTGAAAACAATGTGGGCTACATTGATAATTGGAAAACTTTTTGGGGAAAACCTGGTCTGATGCGAAGAGACGGCATCCATCCATGGATGGTGCAGCTCTTCTTTCTAGGAACATGGCCAGTTTTATTAGTCCTCCATGACAACCCAGGGTCCAGACCAGGAAGCAGAGTCGTAGTTTAACACACCCGTCTACAGCTTCTGTACTGTTACCCACCCACTACCCCATAGAGACAGTGTCCTGCCCACGGCCAAAATCACACAGATTAAATATCAGGCTTAATAAAGCAAATCATGGAAATCTCATAAATATTAGAACAAATTCTACTGAGCAGAATATTAGAAAAATTAAATGTGGGTTATTGAACATTAGATCTATTTTTTCTAAGACTTTGTTAGTTAATGACATGATTTGTGACAATCAGATTTCTTTGCTCTCTCTCACAGAATCCTGGCTGCAGCAACAGGACTATGTTAATCAATTTCCCCTCTGGGATTAATAAAGTATTTTTGAATTTGAATTGAATTTGAATGTTAGTTTAAACAAGTTGACTCCTTTTAATTATTTAAATCATCATATTGCTCGAAGTACAGGGTGAGGAGGAGGAGTAGCAACCTTTTTTCATTCGGACTTATTAATCAATCCCTTACCAATTAATAGCTACAGTTCGTTCAAACATCTTATTCTTAGTTTTCCTAATCCAGATTGTAAAACTGTAAAACCACTCTAGTTTTATATCGTCCACCAGGCCCTTACTCTGTGTTTTTGGATCAGAGCTCTGATTTTTTATCTGATTTGGTGCTAAATACTGATAAGGTCATTATAGTGGGGGATTTTAACATACATGTGGACATTGAAAATGATAGCCTCAATGTAGCCTTTAGTAATATACTAGACTCAATTGGTTTTACTCAAATAATACATAGCTCCACCCACTCCTGCCATCATACATTGGACCTTGTGCTGACTTATGGCATAGAGTGTGAGGAAATAATGATCTTTCATCATAATCCAGTCCTCTCGGACCACTTTCTGATAACCTTTGAGTTTTTTATAACTGAGTTCTCGAGACATGAAAGTAAATTTCACTATAGTCGGTCTCTATCTGACAACACTGTTGCATCTTTTAAATCAACTGTTCCATCTTTACTGTCCTCAGCATCTCAGAGGCATGTAGCAGAGGGCAATATTTTCATTTCTAGCCCCTCACAAATTGATGCCTCAGTTCATAATGTTACTTCCTCTTTACGTGTGGCATTAGATGATGTTGCCCCTTTAAAAAAGAAGGTAATTAGGGACAGGAAGTCGGCTCCCTGGTTTAATTCTAATTTACGAGTTTTAAAACAAAATTCTAAAAAATTGGAGAGAACATGGCGCTATACGCACCATGAGGAGGCCTACCTATCCTGGAAAAATAGTCTTGTGCTTTATAAAAATAAGCTTCGACAAACTAGAACTGCTTATTTCTCAGTGTTAATTGAGGAGAATAAGAATAATCCTACATTTCTTATCAGTACAGTTGCCAAACTTACACAGAATCATAGCTCTACCCCTGACTTAGACCAACAGTTCAGTTTGGGATTTTTAGGATACGAATGAATATCAATATGATTTAGACAATGTCATCAAAAGCCAACATGCTCTTCGGTCTTTTCGGTTGTACAAATGCATTTAGAGGGAAAGTCCAATGAGGTACTTTGAGGAGCTCAAATTCCTGCAACATCAAAACCCTTTTTTCACCAAACCAGTGGCTTTTTGGCTGTTTTAATTATTTAATCAATAAATCAGGTAAAATAACTCACAGGAGCAACAGCTGGTAGCTGGTATAGCCAAAGAGCTATGTGTGAGTGAAATAAGTTTTTTCTGCTCTGCTAGAAGGGAAAAACTTATTTCCTGGAGTGACCGATAGTATACGGCTGCAGGCCTGGAGACCACAGATTCTGACCTGCGGTTCTACACCTGCAGTTTCAGATCGCTACTGTTTCGGAAGCGCTCCCCAAACCCTGCAGCCATACCCTTCTCGGAGAGACTGCCAACCATTCAATAAAATAAATCATATGAGATGCAATGGAAGGGGCTA